>JAHWFP010190642.1:95254-149763 GCA_023313725.1 Lithobius niger
GTTTTAGATGGCTGGTTTCTGGCCACTCTATTTCAATACCTGGTTTTTTGGGGGGCATTGGACGACCGGTTTTAGGCAACTCTATTTTTTTTGGCTTTGGACGACTAGTTTCAGGCCACTCTATCTCAATTCCTGGTTTTGTTGGCTTTGGACGACTGGTTTCTGGCCACTCTATTTCAAAACCTGGTTTTGTCGGTTTTGGACGAATGGTTTCAGGCCACTCTATTTCAATACCGGGTTCTTTTAGTTTTGGACGACGTGTTACAGGCCACTCTATTTCAAAACCAGCTTTTGTAGGATTTGGACGTTTGGTTTCAGGCCACTCTATTTCAAAACCTGGTCTTTTTGGATGGAACGTTACAGGCCACTCAATTTCAGTAGGCTCGGAAGTTGGAATTTCAATTTCATCAAATATTGTTTCAATATCCTCTATAACTGACGTAAGCTGACGCCAGTTTCTTTGCATATTTATCGTCACTTCGCGTACTTCTGAAAACACACGTCTCACTGTTCTTCGGTAACGCTTGCGCACCGAATGCTTGAAATGAGTTCGGTTGGGTCTCTTCAGATATTCTTGTATTGTTTGTGTGACATCTGGAAAATACTGAAGAGATTCAAAATGTTCATGGTAATTAAAAACTTCTTGCACTTGAGCAGTCAATAAAGAAACAGGCACACTAAATCCTGCATCAAGTTCAGATGGGTCTGGGTGCCCGGGTGTTACACCCTTGAGCGGATGTGTATGTAGTCCACGTCGATTGTGTTGTCGAAGCGGCTCGACTTGATTATGTGATAATTTCCTGTCTGTCGGAGGGAAATATCTTTGAAAATCGTTTCTAGGCATCTGTGTGTTTGGCCAGTTTCTTTTAGGTTCTGGTCGCAACTTGACATCAAATGCCTTGACATCATCGATGTCGTTATTTCGTCTTGCAATACAGACGTATGTCCCATCATTTTGCAGAGTCGTTTTCTTAACTGTAAGTTCCCCATCTGGCGCGATGTCGTAGTAAGGGTTTTTCTCACGAGAAAGACTATGTGATTCCCACTCGTTTTTCATCAGATACCAGTCGACGTGAGTGTATGTGCCACTTTCTCCTGAACCACATGACAATGAGACTTCAGTGTCTTCCCCAACCTTCATTGATGCGGCCTGCTGGATGTAAGGTTTGCAGTTACTGGATGGTTCACCCCACTTGCCGTTCTCTTCACACCTTCTCCGAACGTAATCGTTGGGACAGACAAAAGTTGCGCTATCTCCCAGAAGATATTGACTTTTTGGTGTCTGCAAAACCCCAAACACCGGGGCTTTTGGTGGCGAGCAACCTTGGTGGCTGCACAGTCCTGGCTGCACATTCCAAGCCCCATTTTGGCACAAGATGTTCAGAGGTTTCTGAATACCAGCACCATTCTGGCACGCAATGGCTGCTGAGCTGCCATCTGCAACGTCACCAACGCTCAGGATTTTTGCGTTAGGAACTTGAAGATCTTGCAGTCGGCAACCATTGGCTGTAATGATATGAAATAAAAGCGTTATAAACAGGAGAGCATACATAATTTCGAGAAGTGTTGCAATGTTTCAAGGCGCTATTCCAGTGTTGGCTTCATGGCCTAAGCTGGATTAGCATCAAATTTGAAGACCTGTTTAATCCAGTGAAGGCGGATTACTGTCACTGCTCAACTGGACCAACTTTACAGTTGTAAAAACATGTATTGTCTATAACGGATTTTTTTTAGGAGGGGAAGAGGAAGGGGGCCGTAAGTGCATCATTAATCCCTGCCTATAAGGAAAGTACCTCTATGCAAGGAGACAAGAAAACCAAATCAGCAACGAAACGCAAGTTTTGTGAGGAAACCCGAGCTAAGCAAGCTAATCACAGTCGAATGACTAAAGCTTGGCAGAGCCATCAACCGTTAAAGATTTTTATTTGAGCACGTGCAAGCTTTGAAAGTCAGGGTCTAGGGTCTCTTGTCAGTAACAGGCTGATGAGCATTAGACTCTTACTACCTGGTGGCCAGCAATAAATATATTTTGACGAAAACTGTAAATCCTCCTACAAAGACCCATGTGATGATCCAGTGGCAATATGGTATACGTTTCCTGCTTTGCTTTATGTTGAAAATTAATTTTCCATTTAGTAACAAGACCGCATATTCGCAGCAGAGAACTTTATTGGTTATCCTCTACCATAAATCTACGAAATATAATAAAAAATTCTAAAGCGTCGAAAGAAAACATGCCAAACTTCACACGAGAAAATTATGTTCTTAAAGTTTCATAACAATATTCTAAGAACAAAGAAAACCAGCTACAACCGTTCATACACACCTTCTGTCCGAATAGACTAGCTAACCACCGAGTAGTAAGGGTCTAATGCTTTCCAGCCTCTTACTGGCAAAGACCCTAGACCCTGACCCTATACCCTGACCCTAGATCCTGACTGTCAAAGCATGTACGTGTTCTTTCTAGGTTTTGACTTTTAGACCCTTACTCTAAACATTTAACGTTCCGTTTTTGTTTATTAATAGTTTTGGTATATGGCACGCCTATACATGCAAACCATGGCACGCTTGATTATTTCTAGTGGCAAGCGCACCATGCATCAGTAAGCGAGTAATACCATACGTTAAATTTTTTTTTACAACTGAGTAAATTAATGCTGCTTCTTCCAATCCCTTCTGCTCTGTTTCCCCAATTCAGATAAAAAACAATAACTAAAAACCGATTCAAAAATCAACGAATAGTTTGTAAAAATCGAACAATCACACGGGATGCGTGATTTTTGTATCATTTCTAGTATGTGATTTTCTCTATTTGGCTTGTTTTCCTTCTTCCACTTCCTTATAATCACACCAGAAACTACCAACCGGCAGGAAACACGCCCGAAAAAAAAAACCGTGGGAAAAAATCAGTAGAAGTAAAACGCCGCGGGGAAAAAAACCTGTAAAAAAGAATCCAAAGGGGAAAAAACCCTGCCTTTTTTTTTTACCTACAGCTCTTATTTCCAGTTGATTTCAGATTTTTTTTTCAGTAGTTCTTTTTCCCGTGAATTTTCTTCCTACATTCATAAGTGCAGTTTGTGGAATATTAGAAGCAAAATTTTTCCCCTGTTTCATCTGCAATGGCATGTTGGTACAGCTTGATAAACATTTCTATTTTAAACTGACACCTAGTTAGGGAAAGGTTCGCCATCTTTGGTATAGAAGAATGTAAGGACGATGTTATGTAAACACTCACGAGCTAAATTCTGTCGCTCACTACCTCTTAACATGAGTGGATAGATTGTTTGGGTAAGTTACGGACTCTCGTAACTCGGGTCTCTCTGAATGACGACTGTCTTCATCAGGCAGCAACAGAAAATTCCCGTTGATTTCTGTTGTTGCTTGATGAGGACAGTCATCTGCGGCCCTAAATCTCCAGGAAACTAACTATCAACTATTTGCAGAAGATATTGGTGATGGTATCTTATTCTTTTTTTGAAATTGGGCGTGAACTGTCCATGATTGTGTGCAGAACGAAGATAATTCCATATTTCCAAAGTAACCGATACGAAATTTAGAAGGTTTTACCTTGGTTAATACTAACTACGTTATTGGCTTCTTGCCTTTAATATAGCCTGTGGCTGTCGAATTATGTAAACCTAGTAACCATGGCAACAATGGAGGCGTAGTTTCTCTCCTCATGGCTCGAGGTATGAAGTATGAACCACGCGGCACGACGGCATCGATTTATGACAACTAGAAAGCAGTTTCTACTGTAGAACAAAATGTCGGATTGATTTTTGAATGCCAGCATAGACGGTTTGTTTTCGACTTGACAAACTCAAAAAGGGCGACACGTTGGATTCTGAATTCTTGCTACACGATGCTACACTTTCTGTCGTCATTTAATCACCGCTATAAGTTGTTTGTGTGAGAAGGAATAAATTTTGGGAGCAGCATAGTTACGTTAGGAAAGGAGGTGACGTCAAAAGTTGGTTAGCCTCTAGTGCCCAAGAAAAGAATAAAACGATGACATGGAATCAAACAAAGACTTCCAGCCATCACTACTGGAGGCACTGACAATGTGTTGCGGCAATCGATTCCACAGTCTGACAAATCTCTGTGAAAAAATTCACTTTGTGATGTTAGTTTTTAAAAATTTGGTAAGTAGTTTTGGCTGCGACCACGAGCAATATTAGAATGGGCAAGGGTAAAAAATATGTTAGATGAGAAAGTATCGTAGCCTTCGAGAATCTTAAAAAAAGGTCATCCCTGTCAAAGCGAGTGCTGATGGAAGTAGGACCCAGGTGTGTTAGCCTTTCGTGGTAGGGTAGAACAGAAAGATCGTTTGGTGAAACACCGAAGTTGAAGAGATTTCTAATAAAATGGTCTCCATGCTTGGATGCAATATTCAAGATGGGGTCTAACAAAATGCCTGATAATTTGTTTTAACATGGAAGTACTAGCTGAATCAGATACTTAAGAATAAAGTTAACAGTACATCTAGCTTTAGAAGCAGCTGTAGGTGCCTGGCAATGACATTGAGAATCAGCGAGGATTCATAGGTCATGGATTTCGTTAACAGAGTGGAGAATTGTAGAATTGAGGGAATATTCGTATTTACAGCTATTGTGAAGAACCTTACATTTAGCATAGTTGAAAGTGAGTCCGTTTTAATTGGCCATCTTGTTGCAGAAGAATGAGTCTTGTGGAGTAGCGATAGGACAGAAGACCTTCAGATCGTCAGCAAACAAAATACAGGGCACGTCACAGAACCAGGTAAGTCGTTGATATAGAAATAAAAAAGAAGTGGACCCAAAAAAGAAACCTGAGGAACACCAGAAGATATGGAAGCCCAGTCGGAAAGAGTAGATTCTGACTTAACTCTCTGGTTATGGTCATTTAAATAAGAGAAGAGAATTACTATAGAGAAAATCCAGAATACCAGCGTCATGAATTTTAGAAAGAAGTAAGGAGAGGAGAACAGAGTTAAAAGAACAGTGGCAAAGTCGAAGCAAACGACGTTTCAGGGTAACTTCTTATCCAAGTAAGCAGTCCAATGCTCAGTGGCAACAAGCAGATTAGAGAGACATGACCTGCCCTTGCGAAATCCGTGTTGAGAATTATGAAGTGCATGGGCAGTTGGAGTTTAATCATTTGGTCAGGTACTGGTAAAGAAATTCGGAAGGAGACTAATAGAAGGTGACTAATGTTGAAGCAATGTTTAAAATTATTGTTTTACTTTCTTCTGCACCCGTGTTATTTACAGCACATTTAATTCTTTATGTAGTGCCGTATTCAGTTTGTAGAAACTGGGACTCATTAACCGAGGGTACACGGAGGTTTCTTACGTCGCTTTATCTTACGTCGACGTAGCTTACGTCGATGTAGTGCTTAGAGCGCTTTAAGAACCTCCGTGTAACCACCTAAACCCACTTTCAAGTCACTTCATCTCAAACCACCTCGTTACGTCGACGTAAGGAGCTGAAGCGCTTTAACAACCTACGTGTACCCACCTAAAACCCATTTTCTACGTCGCTCTAAGGACTGCTGCCTTGCGATTGGTTGAAAAGAGCGCGCGTAAACGTCACGAAACTAGGACGGCTACTTGTGATGCCAGCTAGCTGAATTGGGACTTGCGAATAAAGAGGGGTTTGCTTGATGGGGAATTAGATAAACGCGACGCAGGAACCCCGCTGTCGTTTTAACTCACTCTACTACAACCTCCGTGAACCACCTCTCTTCTAAAGCGATGTGAGTTCAAGTCGACGTAAGGTAAAGCGACGTAAGGTAAAGCGACGTAAGAAACCTCCGTGTACCCTCGGCCATAGTAAATGTATAAGAATAGACCAGCAAATAGCTTTCGGCGAGTGAGAAGGACTTGCTGCATAAAGTTTACCCTTAGGGCTTGAGGCTAAATCAATGACACGCCTGCAACCTGGAGC
Organism: Lithobius niger; assembly: GCA_023313725.1. Lineage (NCBI taxonomy): Eukaryota > Metazoa > Arthropoda > Chilopoda > Lithobiomorpha > Lithobiidae > Lithobius > Lithobius niger. The sequence continues at coordinate 101,179 of JAHWFP010190642.1, forward strand.
AGATGCTTGTGCCATTAGGGACTTTGAAGTGCTCATAGCCGGAAAAATATAGCTACATTACCTTTAAGGTGTGGGAATCGTTGGTCGTTGGACTTTCCTGCACCTAAGGCTTCACAGCACTACTTTCAGTTAAGTTCCTAAACTCAACAAGATGAACAATTCTAGATGCTTTGAATTGTAGCATTTGGATCTATTGGCATTTGCGATGCACGAGGAGCCCAAAAGTTCTTGTAGGTCGCTTAGAACCTGAGAAGGCAAACATCCAACCTTTATGATGGCCTAACCATAATACGTTATGGGCTAAGTAAATCCCTTCCAATGCAGAATAAATTACAATGGCTGTTAATAAGAAGATATGGGTACAGGAAGTCATCTACGGTGAAGTCGATTAGGAACCCAAACTGACTGACCTTGTCAGTTGCATTTAAAGGTACGTAATCAAATATGTATCTACTAAAAGATATGCCCATAATTAAATAAGAAAATTGTTAACGAACAAGCTAAGCCCACGTAAGAAGCAGTAGGCCTGCGAATTGCGCCATAAGCACGGAAAATAGAAGCAAAATATTGCGTGTAGTGCAGGGCAGCCATCCAGTGGCAGCAGTAAAAGCGCAACCAGTGTATCACCGCATGTCGCGCATTACTCTGCCCCATGGACGGCTTCTCTGCACTGCACACATTGATTTACCCGTATCTCCCGTGTTTACTGCGCGATTTCTTTTCTGCTTCCTGCATGGCCTTAGGGTCATGTTCCTTAAAGGTGCTTTCCTCCATGTTGGATTTACTGTATGAATCAGTTTTTACAACATTAATTCAAATGTATGTAAATGTTGTTAATGTTGCTAATGCGTTCAATTTCCTGTTGTTTCTATCATCGTATTAGACAGTCTTGCTACATTCACTGAAACCAGCATATATATTTAAAATGCTATTTACGTGTGGGATGCACGCAAACATAGAGAGGATATATTTTCTTTTGACAATTTCCAAATCTACTTTGCGCCCAGTCTTTTGATGTATATTTTTAGCAAAAATAAATGAGAAAACGTTTTGAAACCAGACGTAATAAGTCAAAGATATAACATTTTATTGGAAAGCTTTTTAAAACCCAAAGCATCGTCGTACGCACAGTATTCAGTGAAGAACCATTCAAAAACTAGACACACATCTATCGAACAAGCAACCAGGCAGCATTGTACACCATAAGAATGAAAGAATGAGTAAAAACCAGTATCGTGCACAATTTAAAACACACTACGTTTCTCGGAAGTCAACCTCCCGTCTTCAGGTGAAAATAAAACACTAAAATTTTATAGCCTCTTTGTAACCACTCAACTTCCGAATGCCCATCTGACAACATATTGTAGTATCATTTGGTATGTAAAATTTTTTAAAAATTTAAAGTTTTAGGCCTGGATCATGCGTGAACTGGGTTTTTTTTATGGATTTGGTGACTCGGCAGACCGGTTGACTTCCTGAAAAGTAGTGTGTTTTAAATTGTGCACGATACTGGTTTTTACTCATTCTTATCCACTAAAAGTGCTAAAACTACTCAATCAAAGCATTGTACACCAGCGTCGATTGTGACAGCATCAACAGTGAAACCTAGGATGACTAGGCATTCACTAATGGCAAATTAAACACGAGTTCCAAACTGTTGAGAAAGAAAAGGCACACAGCCAGCTTGAATGTGCCAACGCACAAACTATTCCCAAACAACAGAATGGTTGCACTAACACAATGCAGAAAATGTGGTGGGGAAATACGTTATTTTGTTCGTAACAAAGAAGGTTCTGTAGGGTGGGGATTATTAAACAGAGCCGTTAACTCACTACTGTTTGAAAGCATTCAATACTGCGGACTAGGGGCTAGACTAGAAAAATGACTAGCTGGAGGAGATCCTGGTATCAACAGTCTGGACGATGCCTCTAAAGATCACGATATTGCATACAGTAGAATGGAAGATTTAAACCACTAACATTTAGCTGATAGACAGCTTGCTGTAACGACCAAACTCGTGAAATATGATTCAATGTGTGGTTGGAAGATAAGGCTCGCCGCTACATTAGTCTGGAAGGCAATGAAAGCGAAGGTTAAAATGGGAATATGTCTACCCAACGTGCACTGACGTTGGTCACTCACACAGTCCTGCACCATTAAAAAACGAGAATGGTAAATTTAAAATTAGTTTGGTAAGAAAAAAAAAAATTTTTAGTCCTATGTTGATAGGTTGTGACACGCTTCATTTAGTAAAATTTACATGACATTTAGTAATAATCACATGCCCCGACCTTGACCTAGTTTGGCAGCTGGCACCTTGCCAAGCCATGTGTTTTCTACCAAACAGTTATTCGTGTATTTTCTACCAAAATCCACGTGTTTTTACCCCTCAAAAGGGGGTAAAAACTGTTATTAACCTGAAATTGTATGTGGGGGCCATGTACGTATGGGGATATGCAATGAGGGGAGTTGGGGAAGGGGAATGAGGGCCAGGGAATGGGAGAAAATCAGTTTGCTCTAAAATCGACGGCTTAGGAGATAAGGAGGTTTTAAAGGGTTAATGTATCGTACAGTATTACAACAATGGGCAAGAGAGGATCTGCCCGCCTCAGCTAATTAGAACAGACTAAGAAGGGGAATTCCCTCATAAGTAAGAATCAATCACTATATGTGAGAGGGAATTTCCCAACCCATTATCTCACCTAATCACCACAAAAGTGAGATTGAGAATTCCACTGAGTAAGAAGGGGAATCCCTGGACCTGAGGGAATTTCCCATCCCATCATCTCAAGAAGGGGACTCCCCCAAACTTGAGGCATTTCCTAAGCCAAAAGGGGAAACCCCCTGAACCCGAGGGGATTTTTCATCCCATTATCTCAAGAAGGGGAATCCCCCAGACTTGAGGGATTTGCCAACCTAAAAGGGGAATCTCTCTAAACTCCATAACCTCAACCAATCAGGACAGAGTAAGAGGGGAATTCCCCATAGAAACAGAACTAAGTAAATGGGAAACCCCCCTTGAGGAGAATTTCCCTATTGGAATGATATAAAAAGGAAAGTAAGGGCTTCACTCTTCATTACTAATTTGGCATAAGCACAGAGAAGAGGGCTCCTTCACTACACTGCGTATTTTTAATTTAAAAAAGGATAGAGGATAAAATGGTTACCAAGTCTTCTTATACCTGTGCTTACTGTGGCGAGGCGTTTACCTCCCAGCAACAACTCATCAATCAACTTCAAGAATGTCATCTACATGAAGACCCGGCAGAGAATCTTAGTCAAGGTCTGCACCATTCAATATGTGAAGAAACTCGGTGGAACGATTGCTCCGTGGATGTTCCAGTAAACTCTCAACCTCGAGTTCTGGAGCATGTATGTAAATGTCTCATGGCGGAATACGATGTCTCAAGGCTGGTTGACGAGACATACAAGAAGATCCATCACGATATTGATACCTTTATAGTAAAAGGTAGCGGTTGAACCATCGAAACCGTTACAAAGCTCCGGGTCAAGGTTGAAAAGTACAATCCGTTCAAAGCCTCCTCCTACATTTCCCTGCCAAAGCATATGAGAAAGAAGTATCAGTTTGTTACCAAACGTAGAAAAGAAGGACAAAAATAAGTGTTTCCTATACTCTGTGTTGGCGGTAATACACCACTGCTACATCGTTAATCCTCAGTACTACAATCAGTTGTTGAACACCGTTGACCATTTGATGTTACGGTATCCTTTGAGATTAAATAAAATTGATGATTTTGAGGCTAAAAACAGGGGACTCTCCATGAATGTAAGTGCTTATACGACTGAATTCAGACTGCATCCTATTCGTGTTTCCAAGTCGATTATTGGTTGTGAGGAAATCGACTTACTCTTCCTCTCAGAAGATGATAAAGAGGGAAAGGCAAATTTTCACTACTGCACCATCGTGGACTGTGATAGTTTCCTTCACTATTCTGGCCCAAGAACTAACAAGAAGTTTTACTGTTGTAACTGCTTCTCGGGTTTCAGGAGAGAAATCACCCTCCACAAACACCACAATGAGTGTTTCGCTCTGAATATGACCCAGTGGCAACTCGGGGGAGAATACTACTTGTATAAACACCTCAAGAACAAAATACACATCCCTGGCTTATCTACGCTGACTTTGAGTGCCTTCTCCGACCAATAAATGGTGCTTTACCCGACCCATCTACCAGTTCTACAACTCCCGTTCAAAAAACATGTACCCTGTAGCTATGGATATGTCGTCATTGGACCAGAAAGGTAGTTCGTGAACAAGAAGTATTACTATGGCATCGATGATGTATATTTTATACAATCTGTGGATGCTGAGGCCATGAAGTATGCTGCTATTATCACTAATCCACGATCTCTAGCTCTTACGAATGATGAAGATAACAGTTTCCATCTGACTCAGAACTGTCACTATTGTGGAAAAGGTTTTTACTCGGGACTTTACACTTTCGAAAAGAAAAAGTTAAAACGAAGGTACGTGATCACGACCATTTGCACTGGGCAAGTACTGCGGTGCGAGCCTCAGCAAGTGTAACTTGTCAACAAGGCAAACGAGCACCATCCCTGTGATTCTGCACAATTTAGAGCGTTACGACATGCACCTACTGATTTCGGCAGTTGAAAAGTTTAAAGGTTGATGTCGTTGCTAGGAATGTGGAAAGGTTTCAAAGCATGTCGGTGTGCCTACCCTATACGTCACAAAATTTACCAAAGAAGAAGGTTACCGTCACCCTCCAGTTCATAAACAGCTGAAACTTCTTAGCTTCCTCCCTGGCTACACTAGTCACCAACCTTAAATATAGTAGCAGTGTTTCTTCCAATTTTGAGAGCTGGACTGGAACGTCCTTCCCTTAGTAGTTTTTCTCTGCATCTCCTACGGGCGGCCTATTAAACCTGATCACACAAAAAGGCTACTACGCCTACGAGTATGTTACCAACGAGGAGGTCTTTAACAAAATGGAAATGCCTCTGACAGAAGCATTCTACTTTGAACTGAAAGATGAAGACATCAATAAGACGGAATATGAACACGCGTAGACTGTTTGGCGTAAGATCATCTCCAAGGTTTACGCCACTTACCATATCACGTACCAGATGAGTGACGTTTACCTTCTGGCTGTTTTCGAAAACTATCGCACTCTTTGCCTCGAAAGTTGTCACCTGGATCCTTGTTATTACATTTCAGCCCCCTTTTCAGTAGAGGAGTGGCACTTTGACAGACCAAAGCTAAACTGGAATTATTTACTCACGTTAATAAGCACAATTTCATATCGACATCGACCTGGACAGTGATCTAGATGAGTCTGAGAAGCGAAATCGAGAAGAAGAAATATCCAGTGAGAAAACTCAAGTGGATGTGTACAGTCCCAAGCAGACCATGGTCAAGTTGGACCACGGGGAGAAGAGGGAGTAAGCTGACAGGCTGAGAAGAGCAGCTAGGAAGAGGGAGGTGTACACTTCCGAGCGAAGAGAAAAAAAGAGGAGCAAAGCGAACAAAATCGTAAGAGATACCAAGACATGGGTGGAAGAGGGAGAAAAGCACAAAAACGTAAATTAATGACAGATGAGGAGAGGCGAGGGTCAAAGATGGAGCCGCTAAGAAAGCCAGGCATGCAGCTGAGAAGAAGCGTAGATAAATACCAAGCAACAGTTTAAACTATTGTAAGATTTAAACCATTGATTCCTATCAATGAAATTATAAAAAATTTGTGAAAAGTCATTTTATTCCAGAATTGTGCCATCTTGAGTAACGCGACCTGAAGTGGCATTGTCCAACATGGCGGTACGTGATGTCCATCTTGAGTACGTGACTGGGATCAAAAATCGTCATTTCCCCCATACTACCCTTAAAACAGAGCGAGTTGATTATTACTTTATTCCAAATGAATGTTGGCGGGGTCTTGCATTTCTAATTTGCATTACTTCAAACTTTGTGAGATCTTTACTGTCTCCAATATAATTTCCCAATAAAATAAAATTCACATCCATCTTAAATAACACGGGTGCAAAGTACTACCCGCTCTTGCACTGCATCACGAGCCACATTCAATTTGTTAATGCCTGGACTTTCCAGAATCACTTTTGATGAAGTTACTGCCAATGAGATGCACGATGATGGGAGATGCTGGTTACGTGTCTAATTTGTGCAAATTCTCTACTAACTATTGGGCATATTATGATACTTTGGGTTTTAAAGTGTTTAAGAATGGAAATGTTATACCTTTTATCATATCAAAAACCAATACTGGTAAAAGGGGCCGCCAAGTTCCGAATGCTTCGGCCCTTCAAAGGAGTGATATCAACACACCGAAACATTCGCCAAGTAAATCGCACCGCTTAATAGTTCGAAGGTTAAATGAAAACTTGCTACTTTCGGTAGCAATGTTCAAGTTTTTATTTTATTTCATTCCAAAGTATTATTTGGTGCGATTTAGTTGGCAAATGTTTTGGTGTGTTGATATCACACCTTTGAAGGGCCGAACCATTCGGAACTTGGCGGCCCCTTTTACCAGTTTTGGTTTTTGATATGATATCAGTCCTTTTTTTTTTTAATTGTTGTATTAGACAACTCCACTACCGTGCAGATGTGTAACAAAGTGGCACGTCAGCAAGAAATTGGTTTTCAACAATTTGCTACTACCTTTTGCCAGAGGCCGAACCATACTCAGCTTAGTTACCTCTTTATAGGTTTTAGTCTTCTGTATAGCCGTACCGGCTGAGAAGACTATTGCAACGACTTTGTCCGTCCGTCCGTCACTTTTTTTAACTTCACAACGGTACCAGACGTTGACGACCATTGTTTACAACGTTAGATTCAGTGTGAGAAATTAGTTAAATAACATGGCAAAATTAAAACGTCATTACTTCCTCATAGCTAATAAACTTCTTCGACGTAACTAAATAAAATAATAACATTTGATCGTCGAATTAAAATCCTAAATTAAAATCCCGAATAAAAACGAATGGATTTTAGCTTCGTTTAAAATAGTCTCGTCGCATTGTTGCATGAATAAATAGGCTTACCGTCGAACCAAATTCTCCATTAGGCCTATCTGCGACTTACGAAACTAAAACTGAATTTTTAAAATTAGGCCTAAAAAAATAAAAATTAGGCCTAAAATCATGTTACCATGGCAACATCAAGTTGCTACGAGTCGTTTGGCTACATCAACAGCGTCTCTCTCGTCACTTCCCTACTACCACTGATCTATATATGCTACGTTGCGTGTTACGTTGTAACACTGTAACTGTGTGCCTGAAGGCGCACCGTGTTGCAAAAATGAATAGGCTTACGATACAATCCATATCTCCGTTAGCTGCTACTTACGGAATTAAAAATGCTGGTTAAAATTATGCCTAAAAGCTGACAATTACGCCAAAAATGTAAAATAGGCCTAAAAGCTAACACATTTTTAATCGGCAATTGTGATGGCTACTGCTTTTAGATTATTATAATAGAGATAGCTGTTGTAGTGGATGATAGAGGTGTGTGCCTCAACATTGGAATTAGAGGAACACTACAGAAGACCCGTGCGACTGGGCAGTCGCTGTAGCCGCTGGTTTGGTTTGGTTTCAATTTTGTTGTAATTTGTTTTATTTCGTTAGTTTTGGTGTGTTGGTATCACTCCTTTGAAGCGCCGAACAACTCTCAACTTGGTGGCCTGTTCACCACTTTTTGGCTTTGTTTATTTTGCTTTGTTTTTACAGTTTGTTTATTTTTTGTGAATTGGACGTGAATACAATTTCTTTGGTGACGTTGTTCAGATTTATCGTGCTGGACTAGTGTGTGTGTGGGCACGCACGTCAGTATACACGCTGTTATTGTCCGTCTAATTATAGCCGTCCAATGAGAGACGATGCCGACAATACTAACAATGGTTATAACAATATTTTCGTACTTACGTGCCATCCCACGCCATCCCCGTTACACCCCTAGGCTCCAAAACATAAAAGGTACACAATTCGTATCGTATTGCATCCATTCGTCCCATTTCATAGCTGGAAGCCTTCCCGTTATCTCGGTATCGATGAATAATCACCCCATGGAAATTAACATGGGGATGAGCGGACTAGAATTAGCTAGCTAGCTGGTAGCTAGTTACACATTTGCAACGTTATTGAGGGTCAAATTTTGCATTGAAAGCAGCTTAGCTGGCATTCCTACACGAGTTAATATTTGTCAGGCGGGTCATTGCTCTTGGTTTCAACATAATTTAAGCTTTTGTACCGCATTATTATTTTTCTCCAATTACCTGAAATGTGACCAACTCTGCTTCAGGATATTAGACACTGACTGTATGGCGTCGCGCTACTCTGGTTTACAACTTTGACAATTAAATTGATGTGATGTTTGTTGTAATGATTGTTGCCTAACTTGGCGCGACACACTAGCGTGTGTCTAGATTTCTTAGGTCAACTTCAAAAGGTTACGAAACAATATATGTAACATTGTAATGTTTTCTTTTAATGTATGTTTTTATTTGGCGATTGTTCATTGATTTAATATTTGTTCACTTTGGAACATTAATTTTTTTTTTTTCATCTGTTTTAATGAGTTTGTTAGTATGGCTGCATTAATGTCGGCTAAGCAGGAGCAGAGGAGACCAATGTCATAATATTACAATGTTTGTTTATTCGGTTACGGTGGAGCAGAACGGAAGCGAGGCGCACAAGACCGTATTAGAGTTCACTGGGACGAGATATTACGATGCTTGTGCGCGGGGAAAGAAAGACTGTCGTTGCATTTTGTTCGAGTTGACATTGTCGGCCAGCGAAATGTTAATTTCTGTTCTGCTTTCATTATTTTGTATTTCGTTGTGTTTTCTGTAGCGTTGTACAGATTGCGTGGGTTCGGGTCCCTGCTCTCAACAAATCCGTTAATTTGCTGTTGAGAACCCATAATGAAATCGTCCTGGTTTAGACTAAAATCATCTAGTTTTAAACCTTAAGGTGCGAAGTCTATAATATTTAAGGACCTTACGGCCTCAAAATGGGGTAGCTGACATGACTGAATAACTTATTTAGTTCTTCACTGCGGGCTACGGGAAGCCAGTTAAATTGTTTCCAAGCGATCTCCGCGATTGTTTGGCACGATGCTGCATCTGCCTGCAACAATGCAGAGTCAACTACGAATCGAACTGACACATGTAAACTCTAGAGTCTAGAAACATGCAGGTGTGTTGCTAACAAATAATAGACAAGGACAAAGCATGGGCGGAATATCTTATATTACAAGTCTCATAGCAGAAACGAAGACAACGACTCCCGAACGGGGAACAATGAACACGTGCCAGTGTGTAAATTCTTTGGCTGTAAGTTGAAACTGGTACATTGTTGCCTTAGGGCATCGGGCAGATGACCAGGAGTGGTTAACTCTCGTTAAACCCTTTGAAACCCTTTGAAGTTGAAATTAGTACATTGTTGCCTCGACTAACAATTTGCTCTGCGCTGTCATCGCAAAGGCATTCTTTAAATGACGTCATGTACGAAGGATTTTTCACACGGTACGGACTGCTTAAGCCAAAGCGATAAACTGGGAGTGGGCCTGAACGGGGAATTCTTGTTTGTGGGGCAGTGCTTCTGTTAGCTCCACTATTTAATTGAGAAGGTGGAGGATGTAAAAATTATCCTTCTAACCAAACACCGAGGTAATCTCAGCGGCAAGTCTTAAATGACGTCATGCACATGTATTTTTCACACGGTACGCATCGCTTAAGCTACAGCAAAAGACTGGAAGTGGGGAGGGGGGGGGGCTGTTACCTTTAAGCATACGATTACGCATTAACTGAACCGGAAAGAGACCTTTTGGTAGGTTGTTTGGAATGGAGACAATACCAATTTGGCAAAAACCTCGCAAAAGGGGGAGGGGCAGTATTAATTTAAATAACCATACAAATTTAACTATGTGTAGGAGGAAGGGAGGAAACGGAGAGGAGAGGGAGAGGACGGGATAAAGGGGGGAGGGGAGAGAGGAGGGAGAGGATTGCCGGAAAGGGAGAGTATTAAACAAAGAAAACGTAACTGTTGCAGTGAACGATCAGGCAGCACCGAGCAAATATTGGGAAACAACCACGGGTCAAACAAATTCCTGTGCGAAGCCGGGTACGACTGCTAGTCTTATAGTATTATAAATCAAAGTCTCATAGCAGAAATGAAGACAACACCCCCGAAAGGGGAAAAAGTTGGAAGTTGAAACTGGTAGTTGTTGCCTTGAAAAGAAGTTGAAATTGGCCCATTGTTGCCTCGACTAACAATTTGCTATGCGCGGTCATCGTAAAGGCATGTCTAAAATGACGTCATGCACGAAGGACAGTTATTTTTCACACGGTACAGATTGCTCAAGCCAAACCGATAAACTGGGAATGGGGAGTAGGGCCTGAACGACAAATACCCGTGTGCGGAGAACTGCGTCTGTCCGCTCTGCTCTTAGCATTCTAATACTACAAAATAAAGAGATTGGGAGGATAGGGGGCATTGCGTCTGTTACCATGAAGCATTATGATTACCCTATAACTGAACCTAAAAAGTACTTTTTTGGGTCGTTTGGGATGGAGACCGTAGCAATTTTATTTGCCCAAATCTCGCAAAAGAGAGAAGGGCAGTATTTAATTCGACTACCCATTCAAATTCAACTACGTCTAGCAAAAGGGAGGAAGGGAAGATGAGGGACAGGTAGGTGTATAGAAGGAGAACGGAGAAGGAAGAGAGAGGATGGGAGAAAAAGGGGGAGGGGGAGAGATGGGAAAGAGAGGAGTGAAGTGAAGGGAGCGTATTACAGGGAAAAAAACTGCTCGTCGCACTACTGAGCGAAAACTGGGAAACAACCACGGGCAAAACAAAACCCCGGGCGAAGCCGGGTACGACTGCTAGTGAACATATAAATGATACATCAGTTCGTAGCAAAGACAGTAAAAAAGGAAGCGAAAAAAGTCAATAAATTAACTGAACAAAATATTGGCTTCACCGTTAAGAAAAAAAAATTAGAGCTCGTGTCCCTACGAAACTCACACCTGTGAAAGTCCACAAATAAAAAGCTGATTAGAGTACACTCGAATGAAATGAACTATGATTTGAACTCCAATTCCAGGGAACAAAAGTTGTAACTTGCTAGCCTCCATGTACTGGCATACATGTAGCCTACATTACTATACCAAACAAACATAACGCTTGGATATTCACATATTAAAAAGACACGTACATCAGTGGCGTGTACACACCATACAGTCAGACTGGCAGGTGCCAGGGGCCCACCTGCGTTGGGGGCCCCGGCCCACCTATCAAATGCAAGCAAACTTGCAAATTTCAAATTTCAAAATGTCCGTGCACAGACAGCACCTCGACCTGGGAGTCCGATAGTGACTGACGAGTAGGAAACCAAGAAAGCGAACTGTATCCTCCACAACTACAACTACTCGGGAATAGGAGCAAAAACAGTTTGAAAGCTGCCCAAAATTATCTGTCAGTAAACACGTGTGTTGGAGAACTTGAAGCCTCTCAATATTTATTGAGATATATTGGTGTGATTTTGGGAAGGAAGGCTCTGTTTTATTTGGTGTTTTGAGTGTGTTAAGAGCCACACACTTGTGGCCACTAGTTAGTTTGTTAATAAAAGTCCCCCCCCCCCCCGGCACTACACAGTCCGCCACCCAGGCTGATCATTAAAACGTGTGACTCGTCATACATTCAAATGTCCAAAAAAATTTACACATACCCTTCTGCCTTCCTATCTCAAAGCACACTTCCTCTTGCACTTGTGCCCACCACACCAGTACAAAGTTGCCCACCAGTGAGTGAAATGCACTAAATTGTCTTGAAACCATTGTTGAATATATTTGGTCCAAAGTTACATATTTTTCCTAATTTTAATGTGGATTTTCAAAAAAATTTCTCAATTTCTGGGGGTATCCCCCAGACCCCCGCATCTGGGCTCTACTATATTGAATGTCTCCGGCCGGCCCCCCCCCCCCCCCGCAAGGGCCCGCCTGTAGCATTGTGCCAAGGGGCCACCCTAGTCTGTACACGCCACTGACGAACATGAAACAAATAAAACCACAAACATGTACAAAGCAAACGTCATGAACAGCAAACCGCCTGTAAAATTGAAGAAAAAAAAATAAACACTTAAATACTCACATGAAATAGACTTAAAACAGAACCCAACACACACCAACACTTTCAAAAAAAAACACACTCGCGTAACAAGGAATCTGTTTGTATAAAAATTATAAATGCACACAAAAACAACGCGCACGAAACAGATTACGTTCAAATTGCGTTAACTTTCTGACGTAACCAGTGAGTCAAAACAATCCATGTTCCCTTGAATTTGAGTTCAAATTATAATTCGTTTTGTTCGAGTGTACTCTTATCTGTTTTTATTTGTGTACTTTAACAGCAGAGAATTCCATGAGGATACGAGCTCTAATGCTTATTTTTCAGTTCAGTTAATTACTCATCATTTCCTATCAAATGAAGTTACTTTGGAAACTATCGGACGCACGCTTTTCAAGTTCTGCGCGATTAAAAATATCGAATTGCCTTATTACCACAGCCGTCTTACCTTGAGAATTGTAAGCAGCAAACGTCGGTGTTGTAGTTAAACAGCATGCGAGGAGAAAGGTGCAGAGGATCGGGTTCAATTCCCGTACCCTCCGCATCTTCGCCATTTTTGCGAAGAAGAAACCGACGGCGACCTAGCTGGATCCGGCTGCTAAAAGAATGAGGGCCGCACCTTTTGTTTTGCTTAAAATGTTAGGCCAATCGTACGGGGATGGCACTATCTACGCCCAGCCAATAGACTTGGCATTTTCGTCTTCATGTTACTTCTCGCTTCGCTTCTGTCCACCACCTGGCCTGCATTGTAACGAAAACAGAATGGAACCTACTTAAAACTATATCACCACCTGACCACATAAAAGTGAAGAACTATAAAGGTGTGTGGCGTCTTAAGATGCGTACGTAAGCCAGTTATGGCCACTACTTTAGTACGTACGGTTCTGACGTCTGTTCTCGTGTAGGCGCATTACAAACCGGAGAATGAGATGGGGACTTTAGAAAAGGACACAGTAGTAAAATAGCTTTACGTTCCCTCCACCATCTCTTCCCCCTTCCCTCCCCCATCCCCAATAAATTTTCTACCATTTAGCCTAAATCCAGTCATGTTTTTTGGAGTACCACGCGTTTTTTTGTTCTCTGCCGGCCTACTATTTGTGGTTTGATTGAGTGAGTGAGGTTTCAGCCGGACAAACGGTACAAAAAATCTGTGTACCGTACTATAAAATGTGTTGGCTACCATACTAAAAAAAAACAAATAAAACTTACGCAAACATACGACAGGACTATAAGACAAAAAAAGCAAAATAAACACAACAGAAAAAGTGCGATGAAAAAAGTGGCTTAAAAACATACAGTACTGGCATCCAGTAGCCACCTACGCAAGGCATTTCTATAAATGATCAGTTTCAGTAATTACCTTTATGAAGTTAAGGCATGAGTTATTACAAAACTTGTCGCCAAGGAAGTAGCTGCATTTATGAAGTTTTTATTTAGCAACTTTAGGTTTAATGAATGACGTATCGAATCCTTCCTCGTAACGAGTTGTAGCATGTTTTTTAATTCCTCGCCAAGACATTTCAAACTCTGTAAGCATACAAATAGCAGGCGGACAGATTTGTAGAAAATGATAACGTTGCTTTTTAAGTACATTACTGTAACAATTTTGTTATGGAGCTTTAGAGCAAGATCAGTAGTATTCATGGAAATCCCACCTATAAATTCAATGGGCCGACTCACGCTTGCAAATAAATGATCAAATTTACTTTCTCCTTCAGCATTTTGTACAACAAGAAATTTTAAACGTGACATCGATCGAAATTGAATTTGTTCTACAAGGCGACAAAGAGCATTCTCCCTGCCGCTTGTAGCTTCCTTTTGCGAGTCCCCCGTGGCGGTAAACGTTCAGTTCTTAAATAGCAAGTTTTCCCGCCACTCCAGCACTGTTGCAAAGAATAGAACAGCTCTCCACTTGGCAAACTTTGTTGCTTCACGGTGTTCCAAGGTTCGCAATTGTCACAAAAAAGTTCTTCTTCGCCGGGTGAGGTAATGATCCTTAATTACAGATAATTGTTTAATATCCGTCATTACTTGTTCGAAAAGGAACGCCACGGCCAAACGTTACATTTATAATTTATAATGGTGGCAAGCGGTGGCGACTAACCAGGCCCTCCAGGAAGAATTTTTTTAGCCAGCCATAGAATTTATAATGGTGGCCAGCGGTGGTAACTAACCACATGCTCTTCAACCCAGAAGTATTTTTTTTCGCCATGTTCGAAGTAAGAAGAAAATTGCACCATTGAGTTATAATGGTGGCAAGCGGTGGCGACTAACCTGCGTGTCCTTCATCCCAAAGTTTTTTTTCCGACCATTCAGTTGAAATGGTGTTCGGCGAGTCAGGAGGTGATGAATAACTTCAGGAAGGTGGCCAAGAGTACCGAAGCAGGAAGATCTCTCCAGTGAGTGTGGCACTCGTTTGGAGGCAAGAAAACGCAAGTTGGAAGGCTAAACAGAAGATTGACGGAGAGGATTACTGCAGTTGGGCAAAGAACCGAGGCATCCAGGCACGAGGGCGAGCGATCCGGTAGGAACAGCATAAAGTCAAGTGTCGTGGAAGATTTGCCCGAATCCGGTGTCGAGGAGAGGCAGATCGTGGCTGAAGGTTTTTGCGGCAGCAGAGAATCGTCGTCAAGGCTGATGTAAAGGCGTCGACTTGGTGTTTGATTGCAACACGGCAACAGGGGTAAGGCTAACTTCTTTTTCACACTCTGGTAATAGGGCGTTGGATTGAAAGGGTTGTTTATTCCGGTACAGTTGCGAGTTGGAATTTTTTTTGGTGTGTTGATGCTTTGAAGTACTGCTTGTTACGTACGGTTACGTACGGTTACGTACTGCTTGTTAAGTACGGTTTACCTGTCCTCGCCAAGACATTTCAAACTCTGTAAGCATATAAATAGCAGGCGGACAGATTTGTAGAAAATGATAACGTTGCTTTTTAAGTACATTACTGTAACAATTTTGTTATGGAGCTTTAGAGCAAGATCAGTAGTATTCATGGAAATCCCACCCCTGCATGTAAAAAGAGTATTTTAGGTACGAAAAATGAGAAAATAAAGCAAGTTAAGCGTCTTCAATGAAACAGGCTTTCTAAGATCATACATTTTATACAAAAATCCTGGCAGTCTACAAATAACTGTACTAATTTGACTCTTCCAGTCAGATTGTATTCTGTCTAAGGTGAAAGGAAGATAACGAGCTTCGTTAACTTTTTGATTGATGGGCAGCTACATGGAATTTAAGTGCATTGAGCACTTAAGCATTTTTTTTAATATTGCCAACTGATCCGCTTCTTTCCGTGAGAAGCGCTCCATGGGGATACTAGCTCTAATGCTTATTTTTCTAAACGGCACTAATGTCTATTTTTTCTAAAAGTTCACATAATTGCTTTTCGTCACGTTTAGGGCAGAAAAGTTTTCGATAAAGTTGTTTCCAATTAGTACACGATCTCGTCCTATATCTCGTACAAAATATTGCTCTTTATATTTTGTAGTTAGCAAGGAGTGCTTTATTAAAACCGTTCCAGTAGTTTTAGTTTAACAAACAAAGAAACACAATGGAGCCAACATAGCGAATGCCAAGAATGACAGAGTAAGCAAAAAGATTACGAAAAAATTCGCGTATTATGGCAGTTCGGAAAATGAATCCAAAGCTTTGAATTTGACCGCATTTTCTTTAAACCGCTTTGGTAAGACACTGTTACGGCGTCTCCTAACCTGCTATATTAATGTGGTGGGGCAAGGTGGTCTGATGGTTAGCATGACCGTCTCTTGTGCCAGAGGTCCCAGGTTCGAGTCCGTCTCACCCAACCCTGGCATTTTCGGGAACAGAAGGGCCCTGTGATGCCTCGTGGTCATGTCGATTGTGGCATGTAAAAGAACCTAGGAATTCCCGATGGATTTACCTAGCAAAATTGTCCCTCTCTCCGTCCGGCACCATGGCTACGGCTGTATTAATATGGTAACGTCAATACAATGACTCCAAGGGGTCACTTAAACTCCACAGCTCCAACCATGAACAAACTTATATTAAGAAATAAGTAAACCACAAGCCGCTGTAAATAATTTAAAAACATAAATCATAAGCAAATCATAAGCATAAGCAAAGCAAATCATAAGCAAAAATCAAAAATTAGAAAAAACGTATTACAGGAAGCCACCTTTATGCACTTATGCTTCATTCAAGTGACCTGACCTGGATTCGAAATGGTGAACCGGTTCACTGCCGGACCACCTTTACTACCTTTATATGGTCATTCGCCCAATACACGCCTAGTAATCTGTTAATGGACTGGTTCGACGTTTCGAATGCTGGTGACGTTACTTGAATGAAACGTAAGGTAAGTGCATAAAGATGATTCACTGTACTACGTTATTCTTGTGTATAATTTTCGCTGATGGCTTATTTCCACTTTTACTTTATAGTTACCAAATATGAGGTTTTTTTGTTTGTTTGTTTGTTTGTTTTGAGTTGTGGCTACCTTCTTGGTCTTCCTAAATCATATCAAAAACCAAAACTGGTAAAAGGGGCCGCCAAGTTCCGAATGATTCCGCCCTTCAAAGGAGTGATATCAACACACCAAAACATTCGCCAACTTAATCGCAATCAGTTAAACCAAGAATTTGTAGGCTTGGGAAGGATAATTTGTAACTCGAAAAAGCCCCTATTGAAACCTGTTACATTCATTCCTGTTAGTTCCGTCAGAGTTTTCAGAGGGCACCACGCGTTCCATCTGGTAATTTTTGCTCATTTTTTAGCCCAAATCGAAAGTAAACTAAATTACAGCTAAGCTAAACTAAATAATAATTAAATACAAGCTAGTTTCTTTTAGTTTATTTTAATCTTAGGCTGAAAACTGAGCTGAAATTCCCACATAAAACTCATGGCGCCCTCTATAAACTTAGACGGAACTAATAGGAATGAATCTAAGACGTTTCAGTAAGGGGTCTCAGTCACAAATTTACCTCCCCAACCCTAGAAATTCTTGGTTAAACAAATAAAATCATTATATCTCTTACTCCCATAAGATTAACGGCTCTGAAGGCACAGAAATAAAATGTGAGCATTATATATCAGTGGCGTGTACAGACTAGAGTGGGCCCCTGGGACTGTACTACATGCGGGTCCTTGCCGGTGGGGGGGGGCATTGACTACAGTGCAGCCCAGAAACATGGGGTCTGGGGGGATGCCCCCCAGAAGTTGATTTTTTTTTGAAAATCCATGTTAAAATTAGGCAAAATGCTGAACTTTGGACCTAATATAGTCAGCAATGGTTTGAAGTTCACTCACTGGTTGGCAACTTTGTATTGTATCACTGGAGTAGGGAGCACAAGTGCAAGCAGAAGTATTTTGGGGAAGGAAGGCAGAAGGGTCTGTGAACATTTTTCGGCTATTTTTAATGTATTACGAGTCACATATTTTCAGTGGTCGAAAAAATGATCAACCTGGGAGTCGGACTGTGGTTGTGGGGGGGGGGGGGGCTTTTATTTTTAACAAACTAACTGGTGGGCACAAGTGTGTGGCTCTTAACACATTCAAAACATCAAATAAAAATATCACAAAACCTTCTTTCCCAAATTTACACCAGTAAATCAGTATTAAGAGGCTTCAAGTTCACAAACACAAATGTTTACTGAGGAATTTGACAGATAGTTTTGGGCAGCTTTCATACTGTCCTCTTGCCCACGAAAGGAAACAAGTTCGCTTTCTTGATTTTCTACTCGTAAGTCACTATCGGACTCCCAGGGCGAGGTGCTGTCTGTGCACACATGTTGAAATTTAAAATTTGCAAGTCTGCTTGCAATTGATAGGTGAGCCGGGGCCCCCCACGCAGGTGGGCCCCTGGCACCTGCCAGTCTGACTGTATGGTGTACATGCCACTGCTATACAGGGTGTTCGGAAATTGGTGTCAAATATTTTGAGGGTCCACTGTGTGATCAAAGATAAGAAGAAAAAGTCCTATAAACATGGGTCTGGAAATGCACCAGCCTTTAGTTACAGCCCCCCCCCCCCCCCCAGGTTTGGGGTAAACAGTTCTTAAATACCTGGTAATGATTCACCGTTTCCATTCCAAACTCAGGATATGTGCCATATCATACCTGGTATTTCAGTACTTCATAATACAGTATTGGGTCGCACAACTTATGAGAGGGAGAGGTAATTTTCTTATGGGGGGGGGGGGGTCAAACGTGGGGGAAGAGAGGAGTAACTGCTTTGGTCTTGTACTTTAATGAAACAAATTGTAGAAAAAACACATCGTGTGATTGAAAACAATCGAAAGTAGTACTGTACTTTCTTTCATTACGTGTAAAGACCAAGTAGGTTACATCGTTTTCCAAGTTTGTGCCCCCCCCCCTCCAAAAAAGAAACAACTACTGTACGTACATCTCTGTGGAGAGCACCAAACATTATCAATCGGGTATCCTCGCCATTAAAAGTGAGGGATTTAATGTGTTTGTTTTCTACTCTTCAAGCAAAGAAGCTTAAAACGTAAAAGTGGGGGAATCCTTAGAATTCGGATGATCACTTGTTTCATTGGCCGAAGCGGCGAGAACAACATTACTGTACTCAACCCACACATTTGAATTTGGTTGCTTATTTGTTTGTTTGTTGTTGCCTTTGTCTAACGCTCCAGCTTCCATAAAAATCATCGCATAAACTTGGTTTTGATTTGGAGGTAAATCTCCACCTCAGATTCCCCCCCCCCCCCATAAGAAAATTACCTCTCCCTCTGATAAGTTGTGCGACCCAATACTGTATTATGAAGTACTGAAATACCAGGTATGATATGGCACATATCCTGAGTTTGGAATGGAAACGGTGAATCATTACGAGGTATTTAAGAACTGTTTACCCCAAACCTGGGGGGGGGGGCTGTAACTAAAGACTGGTGCATTTCCGGACCCATGTTTATAGGACTTTTTCTTCTTATCTTTGATCACACAGCGGACCCTCAAAATATTTGACACCAATTTCCGAACACCCTGTATATGAGCACTAAATAGCTTCCAGCGGCAATTGTAAATACTAGAAGCTCGTTTTAGGAAGACCAAGAAGGCAGACAACACAAAAAAAAAACAACCTCGTGTTTAGTTATTATAAAGGAAAATCGGAAATAAGCCATCGAGAAAATCATGTACACGAAAAACGTACTAAGAATAACGTACAGGAATAAGAGTTCACTCAAACGAACTATAATTTGAACTCCAATTCCAGGAAACAAGCAGTGTAACGTGCAAGCCCCCACCCACAGACATACATGCATGCTTGCTTCCGTATTATTGTTATTATTTTTAAAGTTCAAATTTTTCTGTGATTAGCTTTATTTATGTATAATTAGTCTAAATCTTAAATCTTTTCATTTTCAGACTTTTAAATTCAATTTTTTTTGTTCCTATTAACAGTTTGACAGTTTAATTTAAACCGTAATTGTTTGTGGTATTTTGCCTTATTTGGGAGACTTTTTTTGTTGTATGCGATTCACGCCGTTGATACGTACAGTTGCTGATACGTACGTATACAACGGCTATTATCTATATCAGGAGCAGCATAAAGATTGAGTCTCCGTGTTACACCACTCGTACTGAGTCTGATCCCCATGGAGTCAGTTGCCGAACTAGTGACCGCTTTTACTTTTGCGGAAAACGTACGTTAAAAATTATGTTGTATGGACTTTTACGGACGGTAAAAATAGGGGGGAGGGGAGATAAAATATCACTCATGCTGCAAACAGTAGAAACTCGTGTAATTACATTAAAGAGATGAACGCGTCTTGGGAATGCGTTTTGTTTCTAAGGCAACGCCGACTGTGGTATAAATTGCGTATCTCTCTCGCAGCTCCACGCCTGTTCTCGTGCGTGCCGGGCTGTTAACTGTCAGCATTGCTTTGCTAAATAAGCGATTTAAGTCAACTGGTATGGAACTACAAACAGTACATCTTTATGCCTTGAGGAAGCAATTTCCGAGGTATATTTATGGCCAAAAAATTGGCAGCTGCCACATATCCATCACGAAATGTCTTAATTTCCACGTTGTTAATAGTAATCCGGGATACCCCTATACCCTGGATGGAACATTGTTACCGCAGGTTAACGACGTCCGAGATCTTGGCATATGGTTCACTAAAGATATGAAGTCATGGTTGCACTGCCAAAAGGTGAGTGCATTGACATTCCGGTGTTTGGCTGTGGCAAATAGATGTTTTACGTCTGGAAATTTGAAAAATAAAATTTGGGCGTTTAAGGTTTCTGTGCACCCACTTCTTGAAAATACTACACAGGTATGGTCGCCTTATCTCGCGAAGGACATTGACCTTATTGAGTCGGTCCAAAGAAAGTTTACAAAAAGCCTCCCTGGGCTTCTTGATTTAGACTATATTGAAAGGCTTGCTAGGACTGGACTGGAATCGTTGGAGTTAGGTCGTATGACCTATAGACCTATAGAATTGTGCGGGGCTTAATTAGCATTGATATGCCCTTCTTTGAGACCACGTACAACATCGTCATGTAACACGATGTCACCCATGGAAGTTAGCGGTTCAGGGCTCCAGTCGCGATTGTAGAAAACATTTTTGGGGGGCGCGAGTGGTCCCTATCTGGAATTCTCTAAAACATGAAACTGTGCATGGAAACCCTAGAGGGATTTCGCAAATCGCTTAACTCAGACAAACTTGAGCGTTTTCTTATCGGCCATTGTAATCGACAAATTGCGTCACGAATTTCACTCCTACCCCCCCCCCCCCCTATTCATCTCTTCTCTTGGTACGGTGTTAGCGGTTTTATTATTATTATTATTAGAAAAATAAATCTACAGCTTCTGTCCCAGATGACCTTGTGACAAAACGGCGGAACACAAATCTAGAGTTACAATGTGGCACGGCGTACTGACGTGTATGCATTTATGAGCTCCTGTCTCGGATACAAAATCCTCAGGCAGGCCTTAAGTGCGTTGTAGGAGGAAGACGACGATAACGCTGCTTCTTTTCGTTTGGTGTGATAGCGACTTCTAGCACCTACATCAAACACTACCAGCGTTAAAAATCAACAGGGATGAAGCTAGCTGCAGGATCTCCGGAACCAAAGACCGGCATTACGTTATGCTTCCTCTAGTGAATGAGAGATGTAAGGCCAGGTTCGTCGGTGAATGTGCATCCATGGGAAGGGGCCGGGGCAGATGGCTGCAGGGCACTGCTCGACACTGTAGCGTATGTTACGCTGGGCTTAGCTTTAGTTGCATTAGGTAGCAGCTTACCATTAAAAAATCACCCGAATTTTAAGTCTGTACGCATCCGCCAGCGTTCTGTGCGAATTGTTGATTATGCGGTACGAAATCTTTTTAACTTATTTATACATTCTTAAAAGAATAACTGAACAAACACCGTGGCTACGCAATTTAGAAAAAAAGCATTAGAGCTCGTATCCCCATGGAATTCACAGCTATGAAGGTACACAAATTAAAAAAAAATGGATTAGAGTTCACTCGAACGGAACGAATTATTATAAATTGACTCCAATTTCAGGAAAAAAATGACTATTTTTATGCCTTGGTAATATTAGAAAGTGAACGCAATTTTTGTTTGGAATGAATCATGCCTGTGAGTGTGTGTTTGGGTGTTTTTAATTTGGGTGTTAATAATTTCAGTAAGCAATGATTGTTTTTATTCCTTGGTAATAAGCAGAAAGTAAACGCAATTTGTTTGAAATGGACCGTGTCTGTGAATGTGTGGACGTGTTTGATTTATGTATTGTACAGGTGTGTTTGTTATTTGGGATTTGTTTTATCTGGTTTTGTAGGTTTAGCTTTAAATTCTGTTTCGTGTGAGTGGCTGTGTGTGTATTCTATAAGTGCATTTGTAATGAGTATAACCATGAGTACATAAAAAGTTCCGTAGGAACGATGAGTAACAGACTTGTATTAGGGTGGTGTCCTAGCGTTTGGCCGAGCACAGAGACTCGCCTCGACCACTCTTGGAACTAAAGCACAAAATCTTTCCATCTGTAAAACTAGATGGCGCTACGTAATTTGTCCTTTTTAAAACTTCAGTATCATTTACAGCTTGTTTGTGGGCTCTCAGTGTGTTCATAAATTCTTATTTAAAGTATACTTTGGAATTCTCAGACGAACAAAATTAATGAAGCTGTATTCTAAACTCTTTTCGTTATTATTTTTAACCAATCACGAAGTAGTTTGGTTACGAGGTATGCCATGATAGTGTTTTGTTATGTGCCACTCGTGCTTCAACTGAAAAAGTGAAAATTTCCAAGTCAACTGCCAGAATGGGACAGATAAGGAAATTCAACTTTATAAACAACAAGAAAATAGTATGATAATATGGCGGGAAATGTTTGCTCACTTAGTGCAATTATTTTGTTGGTAGTCCGTGTTCATACTGGAGAAAGGGCCTTAAGTGTAAAATTTATGGTAAGGCATATCAACGATTATCTGTTGCACATTTTAAGTCGAAAGCCAGGAGGATGATTATATTTTAAGTGTGACACGTCGTATTACGACATTTGTGAGATTTTCTGCTGCATCTTCTACATTCTACGACAAAACAGTGAGAAACTGTTTAAATGTGGAAACCGTAGTAAAGCCTTTTAACTGAAGCTCATGTTTAGTTGCGTTTGGGGGCAAGATGTGTCTTAATGTTTTTGTGACGTGAAGCCTATTAAATACATAGTATGCGGTACTGCAATTTCTGGTGAATGAAGCTTGTTGCAACGTATATGAATTTTTCCTACCGATCGTTTCTTAAATCAAGGTTGTAGTACGCAATTTTCTTATTTAACGTGAATACGAGACGATGTGTATTCGATTACAAAACGGTGTGAAAACATGGAAATACAACCTTAGTGGTGCCGCATTCCATACATAATAAAAGAAATAGACTACTTTTAACTGCGAAATATTTTTATTGGTAGCAGTTTTTGAAGTAAGAAATACAATGCGTAGTCAACGTTATTGTAATTAGACACTTAAAAGAACATAAACCCTTCCAGTATATCGTGCGTCCCGTTGAGAGTAACGTTTGCAACATTTACACAGGTTACAGTTAATGTCGCAAAATCACCTCGCACGAAAGAAAAACCAAGAAAATGAATATGTTGGCAACATTTACATACATTTAAACTAATGTCTCAAAATTGAGTCATGCAGGAAGCCAACAGGGAGGTATGTCCCTTTAAGTGAAAATTAAAAAAAGCTACAATTTCGTTGTAAAAGTGTGTAGCAATGTAGTCGAATGCATAATGGTGTGAAACTCTTGAAGTGTGAATTGTATGCTGCAGCATTTTTACTAAGAAGCCGTTTGTTATCTACGGTCGAGTTCTACTCCAGCTGATTTTGTAAGGTGTGTGCTACTTCAAATACTAAGCCACATTTGGTCCCCTTTTCAGCAAAACAATGAATGACATTTTATTTAACAAATCGTCCTTTCGCAAGCTTTTATTTCATATGTGAAAAAGTATAATATTTGACACACTTTCTTTTGCTTTTTGCAAAAATATTGATTTAAAAAAATTTCAAAATTGCCTGGCAGCTCACAAATAAAGGGTTTTTATTTTGTGGATTTTATTTCCTCGTCTGCAGTTTACACTCGGCTTTTGCCCCGCGATTTTATTTTCCACAGTCTATTTTGTTTGAGTTTTCCCCCGTGGCCTTCCCACGGTTTAAAAGCGTTTGGTAAGGAGAAGGACAAACTCGGGGATCGAACTGGAAACCTCCGATCACCTTTGGGGGCACAGATAATGTTTAGACTAGGTCAGAGTAAACCCCGTAACCGCTGTTAGTCTATCACCCTACCCTGGCCAGCACTGAATGGCAGCAACTCTGTCAAGGTCCCGTTGCTAGTCACTGATCGGACTGTCTTCTTCAGTCAACTATTGATTCACGTTCACGAACTTAATTGGGTTCATTTAGAGTTTCATTTTCTTTCCAAATTAAATTAACGGAGTTCAGTTTAGAATTATATAGACCCTCAAAACAGGCCCTTAGCGACCATTGAAAATTGGGGGTTGACATAAGTCTACGTTTTGGTTCTTTAGGCTACAGCGAATGACTATGAACTGCTGGTGTACTGGTGGGCAACTGGGGAGGAGTCAGCGGAGGGAGTGCAGAAAATTTCTTTTTAAATGAATTATCGAAAGGGGAAAAATAGTGAAATCTGTTACTCAGTTATTTCCTAATTACTAGGCTTAGAGGTATTACTGCAAAAAAAAACAAAAACATTCCACAGTTAAATGGAACGTCGAAAGATGAAACAAAAATGGCGAAACCTTTTAATAAGTTTTTTTCTAAAACAACTTGGAGAAAAGCTTCCACATTTCAAATCGACATGCTCCATGTTCATTTTATTCTCCCTGGTTTCAGGGGACCTTTGGGACATTTTTGCCGTGAATTTCGGAACTTTTAGGGTCGCTTTTTTTTCCTTTAAACCGGTTTGTTATGGACACTTTTCGGCATATTTTGGCCCTTTGAAATTTTTTACTAATATTCTTCAGAAGTTTGTTTTGGAGAAATTTAGTTGCGTCTGTATTAACACAAAACGATCTTCAAATCGTAGTTGGGATTGGTTAACAGAAAAATTGAATAGCAACTCAAATGGCCAACTCTGTTTTTTCCAACTTAGTTTTAGTCTTCTGTACAGCCGTACCGGCTGAGAAGACTATTGCAACGACTTTGTCCGTCCGTCCGTCTGTCCGTCCGTCGCTTTTTTCAACTTCGCAACGGTACCAGATATTGACGACCATTGTTTACAACGTTAGATTCAGTGTGAGAAGTTAGTTAAATAACATGGCAAATCAAAACATCGTTACTTCCTTATAGCTGATAGAATTCTTCGACGTAACTAAATTAAATAATAATATTTGATCGTCGAATTAAATTTCTAAGGTAACACTCAATAAAAAGAAACGGATTTTAACTTCGTTTAAAAGAGTCTTGTCGCATTGTTGCATGAATGAATAGGCTTATCGTCGAACCAAATTCTCCATTAGGCCTATATCTGCTACTTACGAAATTAAAACTGCATTTTTAAAGTTAGGCCTAAAAATGAAAATTAGGCCTAAAATCATGTTACCATGGCAACGTCAAGTTGCTACGAGTCGTTGTTGGCTTCATCAATAGCGTCTCTCTCGTCACTTCCCTGCTACCACTGATCTATATAGGCCACGTTGCGCGTTACGTTGTAACACTAACTGTGTGCCTGTAGACGCACCGTGTTGCAAAAATGAATAGGCTTACTGTACAATCCATATCTCCGTTAGCTGCTACTTACGAAATTAAAACTGCTGGATAAAATTAGGCCTAAAAGCTGACAATTATGCCTAAAATGTAAAATAGGCCTAAAGGCTAACACATTTTTAACTGACAATTGTGATGGCTACTGCTTTTAGATTAGTACAATAGAGTTGGCTGTTGCAGTGCGTGATAGAGGTGTGTGGCTCAGCATTGGAAGTGGAGGAACTAACAGAAGACCGGTGCGACTAGGCAGTCGCTGTAGCCGCTTGTTTAATTTTGCCAACTATACCCGATTTTCATCGAGTACGGATTTAGTTCACGTTTCTGCTTTTACTAAAGCAATGGGTAGTGATGGGCCAGCAAACGAACTAGCAAATCAAATGGGCAACTATGCATGATATTTTGAAATTAATTGATAGCGCGATTTCAGATTGGCAGAAGCCCTTATCATTTTGTGTTGCGCAAATTTTGCTTAGGTTTCTGCTTTACCTAATATGCCTTTTACAATCATTGCAACGATGGGGTAACGCGGCGATTCCCTATCTACCTGGTCCGGTGAGGAGGAACTCTCCCTCCCCTCCCCCACCCAAAAAAAAATACCAAATAATCTCGAAACCAAAACAACTTTTGTTTTGGTATATTAATATATCAGTACTTTTTCGCACCTCCCCCCCCAAAAAAAAAAGAATATATATATATATATATATAGTATATATATGTGCCATTTTGCTCCTCACTCAACCCTTCTGGGCATCAGGGTGCTATCATAAGAAGAGCTGCTAGCAAATAATTTAGCAAACTCAACATTTTTACTTTTGCCAACTGTGGATGATTTTCAGTTTTTCACGTACTGTGAACACGGCTTCACACGACGGAAACTCTGCAAAAATTTGTGCATATTTTGCTTTCTGGTATGTTTTTATAAAAAAAAAATTCTTTTAACTTTTCGTGTTTTTTTTTATGCTATAGGCTAATTGTTAAAAAATTGTTATTCGTCTGATTTGGATGACATAGTGCAAGAGTACATTCTTCAAGGTAATTCTGCTCCGAAGCAGAAGGAGTGGAGGGGGGGGGGGGGGGGAGGAAGGGGTAGCGAAAAATATGATTAGAAAACTATGCAACATGAAAACTTTGAAGCAGATATTCCTAGAAATGTTTTCAGTAACTTACTTTAGAAGGGGATAATACAGGGAGGGAGTCATCAGGTAAGTGGTGTGGCGATGGTCGGGGTGGGGGGAAGGGTGGACGTTAATGAAGCGCCCGATTCAAAATCCTTTACATATTCATGTATTTTTCAAATTCGGCGTCCCTTGTTATTAGTACACAAAAATTGTTTAAATAAAAAATATGAGTCTTCAAAACTTGCCAGCCTAAAAAGTGTTAAGTGGTAAGAGAAAGAGCCTCCGTTACTCTATCCAGTGGCACAGTCACAAAAAAGAAAAATTGTGGAGGGGGACGAATAAAGACAGCTCGGGGTCTGGAGAAAGCTTCCCTAGAGCGTTCCGAGCAACTGAAGCATCTAAAGCTTGTGGCACACTGCTCCGTTCCGTTCCGACGACGAAGAGAGCCTCCAGGGCCACTGTAGTTAGCGACTGACTGCAACGGATGGCCCAGCGCACATTGCTTCCGTCACTAACTACAGTGGCCCTGGAGGCTCTCTTCGTCGTCGAACGGAGCAGTGTGCCGTAAGCTTATGGTACATCACCATACCGAATACGGCTTCTGTAGAGTACATATTCATATTCGGCCAGAATTTATGTAGCATTATGACATGTTCAAGCCCCCCCCCCCCCCAAAAAAAAAAAAACAAAAAAAAAAATCATCAATTCAAAAAGAAACGTCAATTTTGCAATTTTGTTCAGTATGGTTTCCGGTGGAGGGGGTGGCCCCATATTCCTACCCCCTTACTTTTTTCCTGCAGCACTGATTTAGCAGAACAATTACGGCGTAAAGGCATTGTCGTTACATAATTAAAGCTTGATTAGTTAGGAGCTGACTGCCACTATTTGTCCCTGTACTTACCAAATAGTTTTCCAACTCCAAAGTCGTACGAGGGTGATAATAATATAGGGAAGATGGGTCGTCGGGATATAAAGGCTGTAAGTTTACCAAGTTTAAAACAAAAAAAAAATTACGTGCGAATGAGTTTGAAGTTGTGTGTTGGAAAGAAGAGAAAATTCTTGTTTTTTTAATCAAAATATATACTTAAGAGGGCAAGAGGGAAAGAGGGAGGGGGGGTAGTGGGGAGATCTACCGAAGAGTAAACTGGGTACGGAATTGGAAAAGAATTTAGGCTCACGCTAGAACGTCATCACCTGCTCCTCAAGAAAAGCCTGCCTTGCTAATTTATGAGAAAAAAATAAGTTGTTTTTTTTAAAGAAAATAAAAAATCATCACCTGGTCATACAAGGAGCAACCCCCTCCCCCATCTCTCCCCCACCCCTCCCCACACACGTCCATCTATCGCTCTTTTTTGCTTTTTCAAGTTTTGTAAAGTGAGTGGCCAGAACGGTTACTTTCCGGTTGTGCTTCCTTACTGTGTCGAAGAAATGGGTACGTACACTGCAATTTAATGTGTTGCTTCTATAGGGTCTTGTAGGGGAGGGGGGGGGGGGCTTGATCGCCAGAGTTTATTCCTATTTTCCGGCAGGTTTGATTGGGGAAGCTTTAAAATATTTACCGTGTGCCCCTGCAGTACCGCACTACCAGGGATGACAACGGTTTTAAACCGGCAATGATTTAGTAAGCCGCCCATATCAAATGGAACATTACCCAACCCCAAGCATCAGTTTCAATGGGAAAGTTTTGTTAGTTTAAGAGAAAACAAAACAATGTCGCACGGGGATCGGGGAGAGGGGTGAAGTTGAAATAAACGTGACCGCTGTATCTACAATCCGTCCGCTATAATTCGTCCATTTAGGTGTCTGTAGCCACATAAACCGTAAATGGTCGATGCATGTTCTAAATGTTCATTGTAGCGACTTATTAACCGTCAGCTGTAATTTAAATGTTTTAATTGTACTTAAGACTGTCACAAAATTTCCTATTTCAAGATAAAAGAAAAAAAATTGAAAAATAGTTTGTGTCTTCTTTTAAGTTGTGGTGGCAATGGGTTAACAGAAGCAAACAAAACGGCCAATTCAGTTTCAACTTGCCAAACATGCAAATTTATGCGAAGCTTTATTATTTTTCTACTCGGCCAGGCTCTGACCTCACGTGCCTCTGAGGCAGCGTTTCAGTTCCTCGCCCTAATGGGAAAAAAATTCGCGTCTTAAACTTTACTTTCAAACTGACCAAGTGATGATAATAAATAACCAGTATTCATGGAAATTTCAATGTAGTGAACATTATAAGTTTGCCACCTCGACAATTCGATGGTGCTGCCAATTTCGATTTCTCGCACTGTTAGAGGCAGGGGGGAAAATTACAGTTGCATTTCCAATGTCGGAAGTAGAATTCTCAATATGAAAAATTAAATTCTATTTTCAGTATCTGGAATTAGTTCCGATATCGCAAAGGCAAACTACAATTTCTGATATTACAATTTCTGATATCAACAAGAAGTATGCAAGCATGGCCGATATCTAGAATTCTATATATTTCCGACATCGGAAATTCGAATTTCATTTTTTATTTCCGTTATCAGGAATTACGTTTTCGATATTGGAAATTGGCGCCATTTAGCATTCATCTTAGTCAATAACTGCGCGCTGGTCAAGGTCGAGAGAGATAAGAAGATCAAGGTTTTTTTCCTCTAGTTATCCCCGCCATTCGCTTGTATAAAAATGCCTTTTATATTTGAGGGTTGAGATGGGCATGGTGCTCCAATACAAGCTCATGCAGTGGTCCCCATCTTAGGGACAAAACTTGGACCTATGTGTCAGGTGTGTATAGGACCTTTGATGAGTGGGCCGGACAATTACCTGCATCGTGCAGAGAAGCCCTCATGTGGGCATGGGGGCTATACTACATTGAAGACGTAATAAAACGCATCCCGTTTATTTAATTAGCATGCCGTTTTCGCGATCACGTTGACTGGGCGATGAGCATATTTCCCCAATTGGAACCAAACGTCTATTTCTCACAGAAACAAAGTTAAATTTTACACCTGGGGAGTGACAGGGGCAGGGCGCCCCAACGCAAGCTCATGGGGGTGGTCATCTTAGGAACAACACAAAAGTCCTATGAGTCAGGTGTTAAGTCCAATGCTGTAGGGCTTTTGGTGGGGGGGTGCAAGGGACTTTTGACTAACCCTGTATGTGTATAATACGCTAATGAGACTAACGCATTACACACAGCAAAACAAACTCATGCACAAGCTAACGCAGGCAGGGCTGCTAAGGACTACTGCAGAACCAATGGGCGGGCACGGGCTTTGCTTTGCTGCACTTACCATACCAGCAATGCCAAAAATCCTGGAATCCGTTCCAAAAAGATTGAAGCATCACGCACTTCCATTTTCATAAATTTAACTAAGTTTAATTTGAACTACAGTTGGTACAGTAGAAGAGAACGAAGGAAATAGAAGTAGGCCACTAACGCCATGTTTAGACTTGCTAATGATTCATCATATCCTTCCCCCCCCCCCATACCCCCACCCTTCAACCCTTCAACTCGTTTTCAACTGTGTGGTTTACCTGTTGCTGTTGAAAGGAAAATTAGAGGTACCACTGCAAAAACAAATAAAACTGTGTTTACGTCACGAGTACAAGCAGATAACAGCTATAATTTTTTTTACATGGGCTATAGCATTACCTTAAGCCGCCCGCGCACTGAGCGACTTGGCCGCGCGGCCAGGTCGCTGCAGCCAATGAGAATGCTTACCGTTTATGTAAAACCACGCACTAATCATTTTCATTGGCTGCAGCAACCTGGCCGCGTGGCCAAGTCGCTCAGTGC
This sequence comes from Lithobius niger, assembly GCA_023313725.1. Taxonomy (NCBI): domain Eukaryota; kingdom Metazoa; phylum Arthropoda; class Chilopoda; order Lithobiomorpha; family Lithobiidae; genus Lithobius; species Lithobius niger. Next base: position 131,437 of record JAHWFP010190642.1, read on the forward strand.
GCGGCCGGCCTTAAAGTTAAACGTTCCTTTAAACACTTACTATGGCAAAAAACAACCTATTAAAAAAATGAAGTTCCCTTCACACGCGGTTTTATTTCCGTTCTGCACGTTTCCAGCTATTAATTAATTAGTCCTGTGTCCACAGTCTTAAGGATTTTAAAAACCAACTAACTTGTTCTCGCATGCATGAGCGAAATGCTTTATTGGGTCGAGTGCAATGAAAACGGCCGCCGATTGTCTCCCACCGCCCCACGTCCCCACCCTTTCCCCATTCTGTGGTCAGATTTCCTCCCTACGCCCCCATACCACCTGTCCCCCCACCCCTTGTGTGGTCTGAATACCCCCTCTGCATTCCCCTCATTGTGCGGTCTGAATACCCCTGGTGTTTTGTTTTCTTAGGGAAGGAAACAGCGTTCTCAATGGAGGGTGCAACTGTTATTCTAAAGCTTGTAGCCCACTACTCCGTTCCGTTCCATCCCGTTCCGACGACTGACGGAAACAGATGGTTCAGCACACATTGCTTCCGTTGCTGAACGTTTCAGTCGGCTCTGCTGAGCTTTTAAATTGATGGCGCCCAAATTGGCAATGCAAATGAAGGAGGACTTGTACTGACTTTCAGTAGGTAATTAAATAGAAAGTTGTAGTAAATTAGGCATTAATTTTTTACGCTCAGGCATGATGATATTTAAGTCCAGAAGTCAACTGAAATATGTTCCCAATTGAATTTAGTAGGGGAAAGGCGTTGTGCGCAGATGCGTGACGGACGACGACGAAGCTTATAGCACACTACTCCTTTCCGTTCCGTCACGTCACGTCGCTGGCCGTCAAACTTCTGTTTGGTTATACTGCTCCGTGACGACCCGTCGGCTGACGGACGGCTGATCGGGGCAGAATCCTTTCAGTCAAATACTGATCGCATCGGAGAAATGTACGCACCTGCCGTCACAGTCGATGGCCATCGTCATCCATCACGCGCCTACGCACAACACCTTTCCCCTACTAAATACAGTAGCAAACCTATTTCAGTTGCCTTCTGGACTTAAATATCATCGTGCAAGAGCGTAAAGAATTAATAATACCTAATTTACTACGCCTTTTTATTTAATTACATACTTAAGATCACTACAAGTCCTTCTTCATTTGCATTGCCAATTTGGGCGCGATCGAACTTAAAAGCCCAGCCGAGCCAACTTGAAACGGTTAGCGATGGAAGCAAAGTGCGCTGGACCATCCCTCGACATTAGTTGTCGGAAAGGGACGGAACGGAGCAGTGTGTGACCAGCTGACGGGATGTGCGTACATCTCTCCATGCGATCAGTTTTAACTGAAAAGATTCTGCCTCGACAATGCCGTCCGTCAGCCGACGGGTTGTCACGGAACAGGACGGAGCAGTACACGCGGCTCCTCTAATATATATGCTTTTAATCCAAACAGAAACTTGACGGCCTGCGACGTGACGTGACAGAACGGAACAGTGTGCTACAAGCTTTACTCGTTTCGCCATCTGGGAGGTGTCGTGGTACAAATGCACTTGCATCGAGCGCATCGCGCATCGATCGCACTGGCAGAGTAGGCCAGCTGCACACTGCAGTGAACATAACACTCCCTTCCTAAAGTACCGAACAGAACGAACCAAACGCACCACTGTTGGTAACAGTTCACCTCATTCCCTACTATAGCCGTGTTGCTGCAGCTTGCTTACGTCAACCTTCGTCAGCGATGAATCTGTTTGGCACCTCGCGCATTCTCAAAAGGTCCACCACTGACAATCACCCGCAACCACCTCACCGAGATGGTTTGCAATTTCGCATTGATCGCGTCTGGCTACATTCATTAGCGTAGCCTAGTTCAATCAATTAACCACGTCTGGTCACGTTAAATGTATCATATCAAAAACCAAAACTGGTAAAAGGGACCGCCAATTTCCGAATGGTTCGGCCCTTCAAAGGAGTGATATTAACACACCAAAACATTCCCCAAGTTAATTGCACCGCTTAATAGTTCGAAGGTTAAATGAAAACTAGAACATTGCAACTTTCGGTAATAATGTTCAAGTTTTCATTTAACGTCCAAAGTATCAGTATGGCTCAGCGGTGGAACCTTGACCTTTGATTTCAAAGGTCTCGGGTTCGATTCCCCGCTGAGGCAGTCTGATATATAAATCCAAAAGGCAACGTAAATAGGTTTGCATCCGTATTTATTGTCCAAAGTATTATTCGGTGCGATTAAGTTGGCAAATGTTTTGGTATGTTGTTATCACTCCTTTGAAGGGCCGAACCATTCGGAAGTTGGCGGCCCCTTTTACCAGTTTTGGTTTTTTGATTTGATATCAGTCCTTTTTTTTTAATTGCGTATTAGACTCAACTCCACTACCGTGCAGATGTGTAATATAGTGGCACGTCAACAAGAAATTGGTTTTCAACAATTTTCTACTACCTTTTGCCTATAGGTCGAACCATTCTCAACTTGGTCACCTCTTTATAGGTTTTTGGTTTGGTTTAATTTTGTTGTATTTGTTTTATTTCGTTAGTTTTAGTGTGTTGCTATCACTCCTTTGAAGGGCCAAACCACTCTCAACTTGGTGGCCTCTTCACCAGTTTTTAGCTTTGTTAATTTTGCTTTGTTTTGCGAGTTGGTTTATTTTTCGTAAATTGGACGTGTATACAATTTCTTTGGTAACTTTGTTTAGCTTTATCGTGCTACACTAGTGTGTGTCTAGGCGCGCACGTCAGTATACACGTTGTTATTGTCCGAACTTTGGCTGGCCAATGAGAGACGATGCCGACAATACTAACAATGGTTATAACAATGTTTTCGTACTTACGCTCCATCCCACGACATCCTCGTTACACCCCTAGGCTCCAAACCATTAAAGGTACGCAGTTCGTATCGTACTGCAGCACTTCGTCCAATTTCATAGCTGGAAGCCTTCCCGTTATCTCGGTATCGATGAATAATCTCCCTATGAAAATTATCATGGGGATGAGCGGACGAGAATTAACTAGCTAGTAGCTACACATTTTCAACGTTAAAACGAGTAACGAGTTTCGTCGTAACGAGTGTTCTGTTGAGCTTGTTGAATTTGCTGAGCTGTGATTACAGTTTCGGAAGGTAATAAACAGCTAACGTAATTTTACTGCGCACGCGCGACATCAAGAGTGGAGCCAAACTGTCTGTAACAATGGTGCGTTCTGTTCGCTCTATTCGGTGCTTTAGGAAGGTACTATCTGCCTTAAGCTAAACCGCCCTAAGACAAAACGCTTTGCTTTGTCGGATGTTTACTGGTTTTGGTCACTATGGTTATTTGGTCAATTGCCTACGAAACTCCAAATGGTTGCTGTACTGAGTGAGACCGCTGTGCATTGGCAGATCGAGTTATTTTGTATTGTTTTGTCGTAAGATAACTTTTGGCACCTTTGTCACACAAGGAAAAAAATGACTCGATTCGTCTGACGGCTTGTTTGAGGCATTGTGCGGCCAGCCCATTGAAACCCGTAAACCAATATCATCAGACGCCTTAAGACAAACTGTTTTATCGTAATCCGGCCACACACCAAATGCGGCAATTGTCTCACGACAAAACTTCGGGAGACATTGCATCTGGTGGAGCGACCCTTTCTGTAGACAGAACTTCACGATGTTGTCGTGAGACGCCTAAAGCCGTCTCGTGATGACGTCTCGGCGGTGGTGTTACACTCAACTGATTGCTAAGGTTGATATCTCTGCAGCAAGGTGAGACAGGTTTCGACAAAATGTGTTGTCGTGCCACCAAATGCCGCCTTTGGTGTGTCGCCGGCCTAAGGTGTTCGATGCACCGTGCAGCCAGCCTTAACTGTATATCAAGCACATATCTGGAATTTCATTCTTCAGATATTCCGGCAGTTATGTTTCATGGTGGGGTTATACGGTGTTTTATCGTTAACGCACGAAGTTTCCCCCCCCCCCCAACTCAAACCAGTACCGATTGCGTAGTCATAAATTATAACAGCCCGATGTGAGGTTCATTCCAGTAAGTTGCGCTCGATGTATGGTACATTACAATAACGTGCGCTCAATCAGACAAAATTTGTTTGTGTACTCATAACACTTACGTTCGTACCATCGATGCATTTCGTCAGAAATTTCTCTCCTGAAGGGTGGGGGGGGGGGAGGGGGCGAACCAGTAGCTGGGCACAGAAAAACGTTTGGCGGGAATTGCCCCTTCCCCACCGGACACAGTGTCGTATTAAATCGCCACTGGTAGCAATGTAAAATATTTAAACACGAAAAAAAATTAAGCTTATTTTTCGGAGATGGTCAGACACAGATCAATCGAGCCACGAATGACAGTGTTTGATTGATCACCTAAAACTTAAACAATTGTTTTCGTATTTAAATATTTTGAACTGCTACCAGTGGCGATTAGCTAACAAAAGGGAACACAAAAGTTGGAGAAACAACAAAATGTGACACAGCAGACAAGGGCAAAAAAATCATTTAAGAAAAACAGAAATTGAGACTTGACCTTATAGGTGTTAATTTCAACAAGCACTCCTGTTTAAACCAACCAACAGGTGATAAAACATAAGATCTACAGAAGCCAGAGCTGTAGAGCTGTAGGGGTAAGACCGGCAGGCATAACCGGCTACGGAGTTGTCCGATTAGTTTTGGAAAATATGTGACAGAGGGTTGCGGTATGGTGCCCTTTGAGGACTGAGGCACAACTACGCTCCTTCACAACAAAATTTAATTACTTATCACCTGTTTACCTTTTAATACTAAGCACTCAGGTTTGGTGTTCGTCTGGAACCTCCTTGCGAACACTGTGGATTTAGATTGTCACAACACTTTACTTACTTTGTCCCCAAACAGATCGTGCCAATGGATTTACTTCAATACTACCAAATACCCAAATATTAGATTGCCAAATACTCAAAATTAATCTTATAGCCAAATACTCAAAAAGAAACAACTATCTGACTTCATTCCATTTATTCATTCACATTTACTTTAATTTACATAAATTCCCAAATATTACTTTATCCAAGAACAATTTTAGTCTTAAATTTCAAAAGCACAATATCCCATCACTTTAACAAAATTACAAAATCGAACTTTAAATTATCCCAAATTAACAAATTTCCAATTAATAATGAAAACGCTCAGCTTGCCACTTTATCACTAAACTCAATCAAAACACAAAAGAAAACTTCCCAAAATCAATCCACACAAAAGCACAAACTCAAATCTCTTTCCTACCTGGAATCCTGGTCTGAAGCGTTGCTATTCCTCTTGCTACCTTCTTGTTTGGCAATCAAAGTTCAAAGTTCCAAATTAGCACTCAAAATTTCCAATTTCTTCCCCGTAAGTTCACTTTCACTGCATGCAAACTCAAAGTTCTTTAACTACAGTGAAGTCACACTCGCGACTCGCCAAACGCGAATTATTCCCTTCACGCGATTTTGAACAAAGACTTTTCCCAAGTTACCCAAACAAAGAACTGCAGCACTACACTCGATGCCAACTTTCCCAATCACTCTCACCAAATTCTTACTTCACACTCTCTCGATGACTACTCCACACTGCTGAACCAAAATTTCAATTTTTCGAAGTTGACGCTCAAACTCTTCTGTCCATGCGCGATCTTTCGACTATGTCATTCCTACTTCATTGGCTTCCGTTAATTTATTCGTCCGAATTTGGGCAGAGCGTCCTCATGACGTTATGATCACCTTGACAACACCAACTAGCATCTTATCCCAAACTTCACGTCACAGCAGATGTCCCACCCCAACTTTACAACACACCCACGCCTCTAGTGGCAAAAATCTTAACCCATCTCTTCTTTTCCACTTGCAACTACAGACCAGCATTCTTCCTTTGATCTGAAAAATCAATAACTCGAAAACCAAAACTGATAAAAATATACCGCTTTCAGAAACGAACTGGAGACCTGATTACCTTTCCAAAAATGTCAAACAATACACAATTCGTAACTTTTCAAAGGATTTGGCAATGGTGGCTCATTAATGCAGCACTAATTTTACAATCTTTTAATTTTACAATAACCTTTAAACATTTTCAAACATTAATAAACTTCACTGACGGGATTCCATCTCACAATGTGGCATGGAAAAACATTTTTCGGCCCTTACTTTAAGAAAAAAGATTTTCTTTTAATCAGTCATCTATAATTAATTAATTTCGCTAGTTACTAATTATGAAAATGTAACTCATCTAATCATACCAAACTGTTTCATAGGTCAGCAGACATTAAAATAAAGCATCACTATTTACTAATTTTTTGTTTTGAACTAAAACCGCATGTAGGCCTATGTCACATTTTCCATGTCACACAAACAAATTACAAGACTGTCATACACAAGGGATTTACGAGAAATCTATAAACATCATCACAATTCACAATTCATACAGTTCTACCATTCATTCAAGTTAAGTATACAACAGATACATAAGCCATCTTTGCTCGCATACTTCGGCGTATTGCAGGAAAGCCGTGCAAAACGTGATTTTCTACTAATTTCAAAATATTCAATTTTAACTCAATTTTTGTTGTAACTACGAGTTCTAGAGACGCATGTCTTGATCTTAGAAACATCTCACTTTACATAAGTCGGCAAGAATATTGTCATACTGTCATTTTACCGTAAAACTCTATATTCATGCTGAAAGGGTTGAACAAAGGACTTCCAATTTAATTTTACTTTTGCACAATAGAATCTTGCTGATATCTTTATTTTATTTCATATGGACCAAAATAATCTCTCAATTTAACAATTTCAAAAGTTTATTGAAAATTCCAATTTAATCAAATCATCGAATAATCGCATTTCCAACAGGGTTCAAATGTGTCATGTTACTTTCGGGACTTTCAAATATGGCTCGTCGCTGTTCCCAACAGCTCGGGAGTAATTTTCTTTAAATAAACCTATGCCCCATGGAATTTGTTCCACTGGTTACATTCTTTAACCAAGGGCCATCAACTTTGGCACCTTCAATAATTTTTATTACGCATGTTTATATCAAAAATAAATTAATTCCAATACATATTTTCTCTAAAACGAATAGGACTTTTTTGACAGACAGCCAGCCTGAGATTTTGATTGGTCCGCTCTTTCAGCGTTTTCCCTTTGTGTTTATGTATATGTTTATGCTCGACAAGTTTGCGGACTCTACCAATAACACGGTGGCAAATTTAGGAACTAATATTCTTGCTCTACACTCGTTCCGCCATTTTTTCTGACGTATAGGCAGAGGGGAGAAACTCTAACCAGATGACGTGTTATTTTGAGCGAAAGAACCAAGCCTTCAGCCATTAAAACCTCAAAATGCACGCGCACAAACTTTCAACTCTTCGATTCACTGGAAGTCAACCATTGAGATGCGAAGTTACGAAACAATAAGTTACTACAAAATTTTAAACCATGTATCCAAACAAACATACAAACAAATTATAATTACTAGGCAACCTTTTTAATTTAGTCAATAAAATAACAAAAAAACTTTTAAATTGGGTCGTGGTGGCTGCTGGGTGGCAGCACCACTTCTCTAAAATTCACATAATTTCAACGAATTTCCAGCTTAAATTTTCCTTGAGGGGGAAGTCAAACTTTTCTTAAATGCTTCTAAACTACGTTATCGTTTATACTCGTACTATAGTCTGTTCCACATTATGTCTGCAGGAAACTGACTAAATGACTTCACGTTTTCTTGAACACTTGGACTATAAGTGCAAAACGTGTTGATATCACACGTGTAGACTCTCCACAGTTACTGTTAGAGTCTACGAGTGCGATATTTACATGTTTTTGCACTCGTTAGTGGAAGAAAACGTGGCATCATGCAGTCAGTTTTCTGAAAACATAATGTGGAACAGACTATAGACATAATCAAGTTACTGCACTGTATTAACTAATAAATATTGACTACAAAGACTAAAGCTATAGAACATAGAATGTACTAGACTCACTTTACTAAAATTACTTTTCAAGAATTTTACTAGCTGCGCATGCGTGCGCACACCTTTAAATAAACTCTGATCAGGAGTTTTCTAGAACTAAAACTAATTAATGGATTATATTCAATTACTTATTTATTCTTAACTAGTTTAGTGATGTAACTAGCATTTCATTTACTAAGTTACTGGAAATTGAAATACACACATCTACACTAATATTTAATATGCAAATCACCCGTTTTTAGGAAGCTCGACTTTCATGAAGAACACATTACGTCTACACGTTTATTTTTTGTTTAAACAATACTTCGAATTTCTGCCAATTTTAATAATTCAAATAAAGTTACGTCTTTTTAGTTTGCTAACAGCTTTAAGAATGTGCTTCATAAAAATCTATTGTTCTTCCTCAAGATCTTATTAAGTTTCACATACAAACGTTCAAATACAAATTTTCAAGCAATTTAACCCTTCAGGTTTCTAACTATTCATGGTCTACAAAAGGACATGTGGGTATTGGATTTCCAAATCAATTTTTCCGTTGATGCAAATTATTTTTTAATTACGTTGATTCTAGTTTTAATTTCTCTTTTAAAGATGGAAATCCATCACTCACACAAATACAACACTTCTAAACAACTTTGACCAAATTCAGTACTCACAATGAACACTGGCTAAATACAAGATAAATTAAACTTCTAAACTCTAAACATGTCAAAACATTTCACTCAATTCTTACTTGCATTTTTCTCCTTTCTTAGTACGGCTGCGAAGTAGTCTGATGAATCTTATTCCCAATTTTGTACTTTTAATACTTAAATATTTCTGTAATTTTGTTACTCATGAATTTATAGCAACTCAAGGATTGCTAACTACGGATTATTTACTTCGAATTCCAACTACTGAGCACATTTCACATTGGACAGAGATAGTAAGGCGGGTGATCGGCAGTGCGTCGTGTTAGTCGGTAAACAGTGTGTTTTTTCTGATATAGGCTCTATGGAAATCTTCGTCATGTCCATTTCGGCAGGATTTCATTATGTTATTTTTAAGAATATTATTTTTTTCTCTTTTCTTTTTCGTTTTCTGTTCTGCCGTGCTCTATGGAAACAGTCAACAATGTACTAATATAAGCAAGCTTTTCACTACCACACTATTGCCTCATTATGCGTTACGGTTCGTTACTTTATCTTCGCTTTGGGCTTGCGTATTGAAGGAATATAAGCCATTGTCTGACCAAATGGACAGCTTCTGCACAATAGGATAACTTTGGTTCTTGCACTAACCTTTTTGTCGTTTTCCCTCTCCAAACATCCTTTTGACTACGCTCTCTCGTCCTCCAGTACACGTGCTCTACCAAAATTCTTCACTCTTCAAAAATAATGTTTATTATTGTTTAATATCATTTATCATTAAATTATTATTTGCTTTTAGAGGGGGGAGGGAATTTCATCAAAATACATTGCACTCGTCACTAAGTTTTCAAGTCCACATACATTTTCACAAGATTATTAGGCAATTTCATGTAGAAAATAAAACATCCTGAGTTCATGCTCCTTCGCACGCAACACAGGCAGCAATAATGCAATTCTACTAACTTTTTCGGTTTCTACCAAACATACATGACACTAAAGAATACACAACATGAAATTGACACTTATGAAGCTCTTTCTACCTTTCAAGCTTCAACACTTTATTCGGAATGCAACTTACTGTTTAGCTAAAATAAAGAGGGGGGGGGTATTTATTTTCATAATAATTTTTGTTCCAATGATTCTAATGTTTCCTTTTTGCAATTTCTTATTTAAATTTTTGTTCTAAATTTTCACAGTTAAGTTATAACAGAGAAGGGGCAGTTTTCTTACCACTTTTGTTATTTCTCTTTTTTTTTTCAAGAGACGATTCAATAACTTGCATTCACATTTTTAAACACAATAAAATACATTTCAATAGAATAGCACTACAATACAATCTTCTTGGCTTTTTGCTGGGAAAGTTCAATATTTTTATTTATTGCGATTTTTCAATTTTGTCTTGCTGTCTTGATGTTAAAGTTTTTATTTCTTTCTTCTCTTTTTTTTTTCAACTTGCAGATAGTCAAGAAAGGATTTTTAACTTTTTCTTAATCCCTTCTTTCAGTGAGTACCAAAAGAGGTCCCACACACGTTGGAACTTTTAGGACACATCTGTGTCGTACATAACTCTTGCACACAAGCTTCAGAAATGCTGTTTCGCTGACATTTACACTTTTCCAGTCGTCTTACGATGTTGTTAGAACAACATCGAGGCACATTTCCAATGGGTTTTTACGATTTCTCTCTCTGCCCCTTGTTTGCGTTGCATGGCGTTCGAGCTTAGGCAAACAGAACAACTACGAATTCAGGAACTTCCTGCTGGTTTTGGGCTTTCCTTCCACATCCGTTAACAGCACACATGGGTTGGGTTTGGAGTAAAGATCTATTTTAAATTTTGAGACACAAGATTTCTCCTTCTTGGTAATTTTAATAGAACTGCTTTCACTCGGCCTAAGTTGAGGGAAATTCTCAAAATTAATATTTCTGGTATCTTCACCTATACCTTCCGATGACATACTATGGGCCTCAACAGTAGTTCTGATGACAACTCAATCTAACTCAACTTGGAACTTGATGGTGAAACGAAATGTTGGGTAACATGGCAAAGTCAGGATTCTTTCTATTTTATGGTTACAGGCTAACTGTTTATTCACTATTGAAGCAGAGTACGGTCAAATTTCAAGAATGAAAGTTTTTTCAAAGTTTATGAAATTTGCTGTTCACTGCACAGGGATCTACTGAAGTTCTGCTGTTAATTTAGGTATGTGCTCTGCGATCAGAATAGTAAGGGGTCACTTCATTTGTACGGGAGTGGGCTTAGTCTTTATTGCAGCAGACATACCTCTCCATTTCTTCATGCTAAACTAAATTTGTCTTCGCTAGGTTCTATTGTTATAGTTCTACAGGGAGGGTTCTATTTTGCTTTGTAAATTTTCACAGTTCTTACTATCAGATGCAGGGTTTGCTTCTACTTTGTATGTAGAAGGCTTAGTTCTCTTTATGGTAATCTAATGGTTATTGAAGGAGACAAGTTTTGTCATTGTCACTATTGATTTTGGCAAGAAGGACTGTGGGCCTCAGTTGTTTAGACAGGTCTTAGTCTGTAAATTTTTAACTCACAGTTCCGAAGAAAAGAGGGGGTTCTATTTCACTGGTTACACTGTTCATTGAAGAATCTCACCTGGAAGGATACTTTCTGGCCCTGTTCAGTTACAAGGACTTAGTTCATTCACACTGAGGTTGTAGAAGGGTTTTTTTTGGGCAAAGTTACCTTCACTCTACTGGCGTGGTTCCATGTGACTTACCTGTCACAAATTCTCTTTGTTGGCCATACTGGTTAAAGTAGTCGGCTCATTGTTGCGCAGCCCTTTTTTTCTTCTTCATTGGAACGAAAAATATCGATATTGCCGAATGTACGTAGTGACGAGGAAAAGCTTAAATTAGTCTGGCTCACTATTCTTCACACACTGCTTCTAATTTCCTTCATTAAATTCCACAAAGAACCGATTTATTTTGAAATACAGCAGGTAGAGTAGAAGAGATCAAAGAAAAATATCTGGACTTGCCACTGATTCATCTTACTCACATCCCCCCACGGACTTGACACTGGTTCACCTGCCCCCCCCCCCCCACAGGACTTGGCACTGATTAATGTGCAGCATAACCCTCCCCCCACCCCGGACTTGCCACGCCACTGATTAATGTGCATCTCCCCTACTCTCCCCCCTCCTCCCCCGGACTTACCACTGACTAATATGTATTCCTCCCTTCCCCCCTCCATTCCTTTACTTCGTTTTAAACTGTGTTGTGTGGTCTACCCAGGCCTGGACTGGCCATATTGCCAGGGTGCCAATGGCACATGGGCCCTGCCATATATTCGTATGGTGACCTTTTCAGATTTTATAATTGCAAATAAAATTTGTGTTGATGAATTTTTTTCTCGTTTCAAATCCCTGATTACCATAAAAAATGATCCCTTCCCTGATCATTTCATACATGAATAAAACTCGACGCAAGATGAGTGTAAGGAACATCGGCGTTTTAGACATCATTTTAAACTCAATCTTGTCCCGTCGTTAAAAACGAGGCACGTTTTCTTTACTTAATTTGGCTACATGAAGTAATCTGCAGACAGTCATATTACCGTTTCGCCGAATATTAATCAGTGTCTTAATTTTCGGCCAAACGCGAATTCCCATTTCGGCTAATCCTGTTTCGTCAAATAATTTTTTTTTTTTAATTACGTGCCTCGCTCAGGCTCTTGCTTTCGCTGCGCTAAACATACAACATCATAAACTGCAACTAATCATAAATTCTTCTCTATCAAGAATGCATCTTTAACTTTTCCAATGTTTCGACAAAACAGGATTCGGCAAAATGGGAATCGAGGCTTAATCAGGGCTTAATTTTCGGCAAAACGGGAAATATTTTTGGCGAAACATGATTCGGCGAAACGGGAATCGGCGAAACGTGTATACACCGTCTAAATAGGCATATGAAAAGTGCTTTTTGTGGGAAGGGGGCACATTATTTTTGGACCTAGAGTGGGGAGGTTAAGATTTTATCTGGGATTTGAAGGGGGAAGGGTCAATGAAAATTTGGTGGTCACATTTCGTGTCCTCCACACCACCCCCGGCCATAAATACTCACCAGTCCATTATGAGCACTCATAACACTTCCCCCCCCCCCCAATTGTGTTTGGGGCCTTTTAAAACGTCATGGCATTTGGGCCCCAGGCCTGCCAGTCCGGGCCTGGGTCTACCTGATCCTGTGCAAAATAAAATTAGAGGTAACACTGCAAACAAATAAAATAGTTTTACCTCATGCGTACAAGGTGGTAGCAGCTATATATTTATTACTTGAACTATGGCCTTTCCTTATGATAAAAAGTGCCTTTAAAACCTTACTGACGGAAACCAGTCTTTAGGACTTTAAAAAAACAATTCACTGCATTCGCAATGACTCTGTCAATATTATTATTAGTCTATAATCGATTAAATTGATGCTGGTTCGACTTGAACTTGAGGAAACCCTTTCATTTTCAATCAATATTGGTGATGCTGATGGTAATGGCTCTCCCTTTTGCAACAGGTTGAGGCCGAAGTCGCTTAGCCCTCCAACATAAAAACGTCAAAACCATAATTCAAGTCTCGGCTTCAAGGGCGAGCTTCAGTTAACGAAGGAAACAGCTCCGCACTTAACTGTGTTTCCGGCTTAGGGTTGCTCGCGCGATCAAAGTTTCGAGTTTCGGGTTTCGGGTTTGGAGACGAATTAACCTTATTTCAGGCATCTGGCAACAGGTGTCGCATCCGTACAGTATAGGGTTTTTGATCACAAGCTAGAGTATATTGAATCAGTTAGAGTTGAATACTCATCATTTTCATAGATTCATGGTATAACACACTGGCTTTTTCTTGTTAAGGGCATTTGTTTGCATGTTCGAGGGAACAAGGATTGTTTTTATTCATCAGGAACATAATTTGTGTTCGAAATTGGCCGTGTCTGTGTGGGTGTGTTTGTATTATACATGTGTTTTGTCATTTTGGGGATTTGTTTTGTTTTGTTCCCTTGTTTCTTTCGAGTTCAAATTGTAATTCGATTCGTTCGAGTAAACTCTAATCCGTTTCTTATTTGTGCACCTTCACCTCTGTGAATTCCATGAGGATAAAAGAGCTCCAAAGCTTATTTTCTAAACGGTTGTTCGGTTATTGGCCTTTTTCCGCTTCTTTTTTGTTGTTTTACGGTTTGGTTTATCATGTGTACGTTTATCCTCCACACTGTTTTGTTCGAACAATTAAAAGTCAGGTTTCATAGTCAGTACACTAATGTGTTGCTGTATAGTAAAACTCCACTTGAAACCTAGCTACGCCATTGAGCTGTTTTATTTTAACATTAGCTCAAGCAAAATAGATTGATTTTGGTGTGTTATGTCTGTCTGAAGCATAGCAGTTGCAACAAGAATGTACTTGACCCTAGCGAGACGATGCGAAATGAGGGAAAGAAGCGAGCGACTCCGCTAGTTTGAAATAATCCTTAAATCACGTATTTGATAGCTGTCATGTTTATGTCCATGTCGTCCATACTTTGTTCCGTGTCTGTTACTTAATTGCAACACACTAGCGTGTGTCTAGACTTACGGTGTGTCAGCTCGGTTCTGCATATTTGATTCTGCATTGTTGCAGGCAGTTGCGGTTGTATTTGGCATTTTCGGCATGCTGTGACGTGCTCATGTCGATTGTGACATCCTGGGTTCTCCACTTAGTATTTACCACTTAAATTCTCCTTTCATCATCGTAGGGCGGATAACCCAGTTTGGGTTCGTGCTCCCTGAAATAATAAAGAAAATAAATAAGCAATCGCGGAACACATTCGACGAAAACAATTTGGGAACAATTCAACAAGCTTCCCGAAGTCCCCATGAAGACTAAATAAATCGTTCAGTGATATCGATCGCCCAATTTTGAAGCAATAATATAGACTTAGCACCGCACGGTTTAATTCTGGCAGATTTAAGCGAAAATCCAGATCGTTTCATTTTTGTTCTCAACAACGAATTAATGGATTAACGGATTTTTAAAGGCACATAAAACCTTCAGGTATGCCGTGCGACCGGTTGAGACTAGCGTTTGCAACATTCACACCGGTTAGGGTTAAATCATCTCGCACGAAAGAAAAAAAAAACAAGAAAATCAATGGGTTGGCACATTTACGTACGTTTGAACTAATGTCGCAAAACTGAGTCATGCAGGAAAGCCAACAGGGACAAATGTTCCTTTAATAAGAGCTTAAGGGCCTGAAGCTAGGCACTCTATCACATGACACAAAATACAAATGCAAATAAAATATAAATACAAAACACAAATAAATTGCAAACTATCAACATAACAACTTGTCAAAATATCAACATATCAAAAGACCTTCAGGTATAGAAAAAATCATATCAAAAACCAAAACTGGTAAAAGGGCCGCCAAGTACCGAATGGCTCGGCCCTTCAAAGGAGTGATATCAACACGCCAAAACATTCGCCAAGTTAATCGCACCGCTTAATAGTTCGAAGGTTAAATGAAAACTAGAACATTGCTTCTTTCGGTAGCAATGTTCACGTTTTCATTTAACGTCCAAAGTATAATTCGGTGCGATTAAGTTGGCGAATGTTTTGGTGTGCTGATATTACTCCTTTGAAGGGCCGAACCATTCGGAAATTGGCGGCGCCTTTTACCAGTTTTTGATATGCTAACACTACTTTTTTTTTTATTGTGTATAGACTCAACTCCACTACCGTGCAGATGTGTAATAAAGCGCCACGTCAACAAGAAATTGGTTTTCAACAATTTGCTACTACCTTTTAACTATAGGCCGAATCATTCTCAATTCAGTCACTTCTTCATAGGTTTTTGGTTTTAATTTTATTTTAATTTGTTTTATTTAGTTAGTTTTGGTGTGTTGATATCACTCCTGTGAAGGGCCGAATCACTCTCAACTTGGTGGACTGTTCACCAGTTTTTGGCTTTGTTTATTTTGCTTTGTTTTTACAGTAGGTTTATTTTTCGTGAATTGGACGTGAATACAATTTCTTTGGCAACGTTGTTTAGATTTATCGTGATACGCTAATGTGTGTCTAGGCACGCACGTCAGTATACACGTACTCATTGTCCGAACTTTGGCCGTCCAATGAGAGACGATGCCGACAATACTAACAATGGTTATAACAATATTTGCGTACTTACGCGCTCTCCCACGCCATCCCCGTTACGCCCCCCGGCGCCAAACCATGAAAGGTACGCAGTTCGTATTGCACTGCACCCATTCGTCCAATTTCTTTGCTGGAAGCCTTACCGTTATCTCGGTATCGATGAATAATCACCCTATGGGATTTAACATGGGGATGAGCGGACTAGCTAGGTAGTAACACATTTTCAACGTTATTGAGGGTAGGAGTTTGCATTGAAAGGAACTTAGCTGGCATTCCTACACGAGTTAATTTTTGTCAGGTGGGTCATTGTTCTCGATTTCAACACAATTTATGCTTATTTACCGCATTATGATTTTTCCCCAAGTACCTGAAATGTGCCCAACTATGCTTCAGGATATAAGACGCTGACGCTATGGCGTTACGCTACAATGGTTTAGAATCTCGACAATGGAATTGATGTGGTGTAGGTTGTGATGTTTGTTGCCTAATTTGGCGCAACACATTAGCGTGTGTCTAGATACAGAAATTACATCACTACATCACCACAGAAATTACATCGTAATGTGCCTGACGCTCAACGAAAGGCAGAAATGCGCGAAAACGGGAGAGAGGTACAGCTGAGATATGGGAGGAACGCCAAGATCCAGTCGAAGATTACCTCCGAAGACAAACACAGCCAGCAAAGACTGCCACAGCATAGACAGCAACGGGCAGACCAACAAGAAGTGAGAAACTGTTTCTTCAGCTCCACACGAACATGCAGGAGACGCAGACCACCCATGCGGACAGCTGTGCCCTCTCAGGAAGGAGTGCCCAGTCCGGAGCCGGAACACTATTCCAGCCATACTCCTAGTACGACAATGTTATTTTCCCCGCGCCTAAGCAACTTCTCACCCGCTTTGAAGCTCTCAGTCCTCTTATAACAATACAGAACGACGGGATCGCAACGATGAACGATGACGAGGAGTGCCGGATCCACGGCGGAGGGCTGGGGGATCCTGGATTACAGCATTCCACGTGGACCCCAGCCCCCGTTTGTGTTAAATGAAAAGTGGAAGAAAACAAACAAATGTAATAAATTAACTGAAACAAATAAAAAAAAAAAAAACATTACAGATAAAAAAAAAAAAACGTTCAACAATTCTCGTTGCTCACAACATTGCAACCGCTGCTTTATAAACGTTGGTTTCCATTAAATGACAAAAAAGAATAAAGCAACCGAATATAATCAATTAAATGGAACAATTTTTGAAAACAACACCACCTCAAACGTCAAAAAAATCGTTCAAGAAATCATGTTAATTCATTGCAACCGTTTTCAAAATAAAGGTTGCTCTTTTCGTTGTGTGTAGCATTGCATCTTAACGAATGCATATTCTACACAAACTTTCTTCTGGCTAAAAGCAACTATGTATTTCACTCGCTGCGCGCCCTCGACATTGTTAGATCCCACATTGTAACGTTTTGACATGTCGGCGGCCTCTCCGCCGCCTCCAGATTTTTTCTGAAAATTCTCGTGCACTCGTATAAAGCACTGCCTGCCGGCCGTGCTATAATTCGTAAGACTCGAGGGCATTCCTGAAACAAAATCCGAGTACACGCATCGCATGGAGGGGATTGTTCAGGAATGCACGATGTTCCTATGCATTATCAGATTTACACACCACGCTGGTTGCCTTTGTTGTTTATGACATTGTTTTCGTTCTTGCTTGGCGGCAATAAGTTTAACAGTTGCCTAAATGGACGGCAAGAGTGATCTTCCGTTTGCGCACAGGCCACTCCCTGCTGCCATCCCTCCCTGCTCCCATCCCACTCCCTGCTGCCACTCCCTGCTGTCCATCAGCTAAGACTAGGCTGGCGCAACAGTGCACTCTGTGTTTAGAAAAAAGCCATCACGTGCCTACTGAAAAAAAATGCAATATCGCTGATTAAAAAAACAAATTCTCCTTACTGGAACCAAATTCTCCCAACGTACAATTATGTCGGTGTTACACAACATTCCCGTTCGATTCTTGAATACTGTTCGGCACACTCCTACTTGTTAAACGTTAAAATATATGGGTACTAAAGGTAGCGTGTGCAGGAGCAGTTCCTAACGTTTCGAACAGGAATGGCGCCATACTTTCAGTATAGATACGAATCCTACACCATGACGTGTATAACTGCCCTCACTGTTCAGTTGATAGGAACCCTACAATCTTCGAATTAAATATACTGTGTTTCTGAAAACCTGCCACTGGGAAATTCCGATTTCTTTCAGATTTTGCACGTGGACGAGCCAGCTATTCGTTGATATAAATGAAACAATGAATGCACCAACTTCGCTGTTAATCTGTAATGGCCGCCATCTTGAAATCAGGCTGATATTTTGAAATTATGCTCATTATCGCCCGATTTCTTTCAAATTTATAACGGAGACGAAATAGTTGATACCAAGTCAAACAGTGAATGTGCAATCGTCAGCAGTAATTGCTAATGGCCCCCATCTTGAAATCAGCGGCTATTTTGAACTTAGGCTTCTTATAATTCGATTTCCCTTCAATTTAGAAGGAGACAAGTAGTAGATACCAAGTGAAACAGTGAATGTGCAATCGTCAGTAGTAAT
>JAHWFP010190643.1:0-15937 GCA_023313725.1 Lithobius niger
AGAGATGGCGGGAAAGCGAACACCCATATTCATTGAGGAGCGAAGGACAGTGATAGTCAGGTCCAGGAGAAGAAGCAGGTTTTAAGTTAGGAATGAAGTGGATGGGAAACGTTTTGCTTGGGGATAGTGGCAACTTCTTTAAAAAGCAGTGTGGTTAATTAGCTGTGAGCGAGGTAGCTCCATTTTCGAGAGTAGAAAAGTCAGGAGCTATCTTCCAATGAAAAAGGAAAATCGCCGTCCGACAGCATTTACATTTTGCAGGCCACCTATGAATATTCGGAAACAAACATTCATCTCAACCTGCAGAGACTGGATCCTTACCATTGGATACCATTACAAGAAATGCAAAGGAAATCAACCCCAGTCCAGACCAACCAGCCGTGGAAGGAACCTTACGCAGATTTCCACCATGGCATGCAGCCTGCGAACATCCACAGTTCACGTCAAGGCTGAGTCAAGCAAGATTCCGAGTTAACGAACGTGATCCACTGCATTAATCTGCCGGCCACCCACCGTCAGATCTCAACGGCACTGTGTAACGAGAGTAAACAATCATTTGAGATTTCCCAGTAGGTAACTCCATTGTTCTCCCAATCAACTACGTCTCAAGCAAGACAATTATTACTTTCTGCAATAAGTAATAATTTATAAGCAAATTTGGTACGCAAGTCATTATTAGCAGTGCAAATTGCACTAGACTTTGTCGGTCATCAGCCTCATGGATGGAACACAGGGAGGCAATGGAGGGCCGTTGGGGTATCTGATGGGGTTTTATATGTAGTTCGATTTCTACTGTTACAGTGCATGCTTTTGGTCCGTTCAGCAACAATTTGTTGGTCATTAATTCTTCACTGGGGTGCATGGGGGGGGGGGGATACGCTGAGGGAGGCATTGGTGGTATTTAATATGGATCCATGCTGGTTCGATTACTACTGCTAAGAATGACTTGTGTACCACTTTCCATGCTTTTAGTACGATCAGGCCGGGAATCAGTGGGCATGGAGGGTGCTGAGGGGCCTTGGGGGAATTTCATGGGGAGTTCCATACCTAGTTCGATTTGTACTGCTAAGAATGACTTGTGTACCAAATTTCATTATTTTAGCACAACCTGCAAAATTTGTTGTTAGGCCTCAGAGGGAGAGGGCAGGGGGTCTATGTCAATTCAAGGCGAAACTAAAAGTTTGACATTGAACATGGAAGTTCATGCTTACACAAGGACTGCTGTCGCCGCCCTTGATATAACCTACATCGAAACGCAGGTTACTCACTAGAATTAAATGTCAACAACTTGTACATATTAGTGGATTATGTTGATATGAATGTTTCCATCTTCTAGTGTGTAGTTTGATAATACTCACGGAGACATTGTTGGCAAATAGTTGAGTCCGTGAGAAATCGTATCTTTTGGGGACGAGGATATTGTTGGAGGCTTCTGATGTGGTGGATCTCTTTGAGGGTGAAACGAAGGCTCCTCTCATGGTGCCTTGGCCCTCAAAATAAATTGGTAATGCAAGTTATCCTGTGTATATTGTCCTTCATCATTCATCCATGGATTCCCTCTGTACGATAATCTTTCCTTCATATTACACATACTCATTGCATAAGTCATACTGCTGAGCCCATGAAAATCCTTATTACGCCGACTAAACAACGACATTATAATAACACATATCGATATACATAGGAAAAATAAATCAAAACAGCGAAAGTTAAAAAATATACATGGCCATTGTGCCTAAAACGTCTAAAACATCTAAACCACCGTCTAAACCTCCAAATCCACGTCTAAAAACGTCTAAATCCACCCTATTAACATTTTGTCTAATTAGTGTAGGAAAATGAGCCTTTAGGTGTCGTCATTGACAAAACAACAGACATTGATTGAATGCAAATTCCCAGGGCCCACCTGGCGACGTCCCTGGAAGAATATTAAATTTCCAATGGGATTGTTGCAAGGTTCAAAAGTACTAAACATGAGAATATCTTTGCAAGCCATCTTGTGATCGGTGCTTGCAAACCTAAATTGCACCCCAAAATGTTGTGTACTCATCTTTGAATTCTTGTGAGTGTTTGCGCCCTTCCAATTTGCCGTTCACCGCCAGTAAACGAGAATGGGCCGCAGTAATTTACGTTGCTTCCGTCAGCATGTGCATTTCTTTTATCAAATGACCATTTCCAAAGTCCTATTTTTCTACACCAGTTGGACAAAACGTTATTGGCGGTGGAGCATACTTTTGGCACACTCTGTATAGTGAATATGAACGTGGAGTTGGCTAATATACATGTCCGTCAAAGACATAGTAAGTAATTAAGTTTATTCCAATTAAAAATGGAACAGTAACTCACAAGAGCACAGACTCGCGTGTGAGGTAATTAAAAACACATCAATTGGGGAAAAACACCATTTGTACAACAAATAAGCAAAGATAGTAAATAGTAACTAAAATAGGTTCATGAAAGAACAGAGATATAAAAAACGAATACAATATACTAGGTTCAACATCGATAATTATCTCATTGTTTAAAAAAATTAATTTCGTATCATCCAAAGACAGTAACCAATCATACGTTTTCCTCTTAAACGTTCTAAAATTGCTTGCGTTATTGACAATTTTAGGTAAAACGTTGTACAATTTCGGCGCCAGGAAATAGTAAGTAAGAAGTTTATTACGACGGCTCGAAGTTCATGGTGAACTTGTGTGTGCCGTATAAAGCAGGTACAATATATGGCTCATGATAACAATAATATGGAGGTAAATAAAGAACACATTATTTGTTGACAAGTACTATTTTGAACATAAATCCATAGTGGGAATCAGAAACAAAAATAAACACAATGTAACAGTTTAAGTACAAAACAAAACCCCCAAAAAATAATAATCACTAAATGCACATTCAACATTTATGTATATATCTATGTATATAGAACTATATTACTAAAAAAAATAAAAAATAAATTAGACCGAGTGTTTATCTGGGCATTGCTTAATCTAAATAACTTGCTAAATAACTAGACTTACGCAGTTTTTCAGTGTTTGCTTTCGGTTAGGTAACGTGCATTGCTACTTCGTTCCTCGTAACGTAAATGGTAGACAATCGCAATCGCAATATGGGAAGTTATTTGCTAATCCTTAAAACACAAATAGTCTTTACTAATTATTCAATTCCATGTGACATGTATTTCAAATAGTCCTGTAAGGAGCTGCAGTAGGTAATGCTACGTCACACAGTTCGCAAGACTTAAGATACCGAAAACTACATAGTTTTCAAAAATTTGTTATGCCATAAAGGGCATCTCCGAAAAAATAAATTTCTAGTTAGTGGGATATAACCTTTCGTCAGGTAAATAGGTTTTTTTCGTAGCTGTGCAGACTTTATATTGCGTACGTCAGTTGCTGCTGTTAGTCACAGTGTCATTAGAGTTCAATCCTTGGTTAACTTCATTAGGCAGGTTAAATTGCAACAAAACGACCAAATAAGTGAAAACTGTGATCAGGATCTGAAATAAAAAAAACAACACAATATGGTAATAACTAGGTAGTAATCAGGAGTTAAGATTTGTTTCATACTTACAGTTGTGAACGTGCCCATGTTTATTCGAAATAAGTTCTTAACTGCAGTGATTTCAACAGGATTTTGATTTAACTTGTTAGTCAAAGTCATAATCTAAAAAATAACAAACATCCTTTTACGTTTTGAAAAGTTGTGTACATTAAAAATAATATATATTTTAAATCTAGACATTTATTGGGAATTAATGCAGGAAAGAAGGAAGGAATGATATGGAAGGAAGGGCATACCAATGCGTTATTTATTTATGCCCGTACATAAACTAATCTTTAGGCTAGCAGTACAACAGACAGCTGAATAACTACAAACAAAATACCAGAAGAAATACTTGGGGACATGGATTGAAAGGAACGACAACAGGTTGAAGCCATATGACTTAAGAGCTACAGAGAAGGAACACAGAAAATGCAGCTGAAGAGCCATCAAATAAGCAAATGCGGCTAAAAAGTTGCAGATTTAATTATATGGATTGATAAACCGCACTTATTAAATAGCTAAAATAATGCAGCTGAAGAGCTACAGAGCTGAGTGCAATTTTTAAGTAAAACACAGTGAACGTGCAACCCACTGACCTCAAATGCAATTGAAAGCTACGGTGTGAACACGATGACAGTAGATAAGTTAAAAAGTAGGCTATCAAATCCAGCTGAAATCTACTAGGCGAACGTGAGGAAACTTAATTAGTTAAAGCAAGCTGAAAAAGCCTTAGCTCCTGAAGAGCTTCAAAGCTAGACACACCCTGAACTTACGTGCAGTGAATTTATGATCCGTAGAATTCACCAAAGAAGTACAACAAATTATTGAAAACGCAAATGCAACGAATGATTTCGAACGAAATTAGGGTTTAGAGCCTTTTCTCTTTCAGGAACATGATGAGCGTTTCAAGAATACCTGGCTTATCAATTAGATTTCCTGACAGCACTGCACTTAATCCCACTGGCTTAGCAGATGTCCTGGCGAGCTGCATCTTGCCTATTTGTAGGGAACTATTACGTTATGAGTGAGACGATTAGTAGAATGATTAGTAAAGATACGAAGAGCATGGAGAAATCAAGCCGGCAGATACCCCTGGTTAAGTTACACAACCACTTGACTTTATTTTAAGTCAAGGGATTGAATAGTCATGGGTGTCGGCCCAGCCTGTTTTCTCCATAATTAAATACTGGCAATGCTTTTACATGATGAAGAGCATGTTTCCTGGTTTCCCAAAACTATTGACTCCACCAAGTGAGGTGCCGTAATGAGTTTGGTGTTGTCTGAGCAGCCATCCGCTTTGCTGCCAAAACCGTAGCTTCTGTGACACTGATCTGCTGCATCCTCGTGATACTGGGATAAACCACAGAAGCACTAAAGACAGGCTAATCTGAATGAGACCGTAACGGAAAATGTGTCGATTGATTAGTCTATTATAGTATCAGGAAAGTTACCATAAAAATATTGTACTGCAAGTTTGCTATAAAATATCCACCGAGTGCGTACACAGACACACAGCCATCAGACATAGGCAACTTTCACACACGTAGAAATATCTCAATTTTTTTATTCTTTCTTACCAACTTTTTAGTTAGCATTTCTATGCTGAATTTGAATTCTGAATTTTTCAGTGCTATATAGTCACAATTTCTACCGTACCAAACCTTTTAAAACTTATTAAATATACCAACGGTAAAGACATTAAGGTTGTTACGTGAATTTTTGCATGAGTAAATGTGTAGTCTGTTACACTTTTTATTTTCTGCTTTATTTATTGCTTAAATCACACAATCAGACAACTACAAGAAATCTTTTAATGCGTTATATATTCGGGGATGACGCTATTAGCTATGGAAATTCTGTTTTTTTTTGTTTTTTTTTAGCTAAGACGAAAGGAGTCTAGGCCTTATTTAACTCTACAACTCGTGCCATTATGCATGACCTACGGATGACGTAATGGTTGAAATAAATACTTCCTACTAGCTGTAAGTGATGTGAATGTGTGTGGTAATATAAGTGACTTGAACGGTGGTATGGAGAGAAAGGTACCGGTATTTGGTAATTTCATATTGATTTGGCATATAAAAGTTCAAAGTTTTGAAATGAACAGGACAAAATGGTAAATAAAGTGGTGTAAGATGGTCGCTCCGTACTTAAACACTATGAGGTGAGGAAATACTACATTCTCGTGAAGTGCTAGCAATAATTTGAAAATTGGCAACTGCTCTCTGCTAGTAATTATTCTATTATGAATAATAAAAATTAATAATTTATATCAATCAATGAACTAAATTTACTGTTCGTGACAGTAAAGTTTCAAACTGTCAGCGTTACCTGAAAAATTTCCACAGATGAAACTTTTGTTGGATGAATATTGTTCAAGATTTTCGAACCAAGTTTCGCCTGAAATCAAAAAAAGATGTGCATTTTAAACTAAACTGCAAAGAACTTTACATGCGCTTGTCATAATATAGGGAAACAAATAATGTCAGGTTGAAAAAAAATTGCGATTCCAAAAATGTGGCACATTGGTCAACACTTCGAAATAAGAAGTAAGTGTTCTGGGAACCGCAAATACACTCACTGATAGATAACGTCAGAAAATATTCATGACGAGTATATACGTATTTAAAACAAATAATGCGATATACTGTGTTAAAAAATATAACTGAAAACCTCACACATGAAACGTGTCAGTTGAAGGAAAAGTTAAGTGAGTAACCAAGCGGTTTGCAGTTAGTAAACAACTAACAAAAAATCTAACCACCAATTCACCAATACCACCAATACCACCAATTCACTTTGGTTTTTGATAAACAATGGATAACAATTTCTGCTGGGCACCAACTTAATCATATGGGAAAAAACATCATTCCATCCTATTTTGCGTCATACTCAGCTATGCGAAATATAAATTATAAATAGGTTGGCTTCAGTTGATTTGAACACAGTGAAAACATAGACATCTACGCTTAGAAAGTACTCGATCCTCACATTTTTGCGAAATGTGATGAGCGAGCAACCTCCACGTATAGTAATTGGTATAAACTCCAAACGTATAAATGTACATAGTGCACGAATTGTAATGCATAAATAGATGTATTAGTTTGGAGGATGCTGTATAAGTTGGGGAGAGAAGTTGCTTGATTAGTTATAGGGGGATAGAAGGTGAAGAGAGTAATGCATAGGGAGAGAAACAATGTGGGAAACGTTTGGCTGGCTGATTAAACATGGGGAAGACGTTTGGACACAAATGCTTGTTTTCGTGGCAAGCAAGTAGAGTGCAGTTTGGACAGTTTGGGAAAAAGTTTACTCTTTGGTTAAAGTAAATAACAAAATATAAAATCAAATGAAACGGATTTTTGGCTCATAAATCTCAAATGGTTACAACAAGGCCACTAACCCCTGACCAACCATTTTAGAGAAACAAATTTATACAAAACACGCTACAAACAAATCGCCATACAAAACCAAACTGGTTTCCAAACTACAAACCAAACTACGTATTGAAACTAAAAATGAAAGTATGAAACTGTGGAATTTTTTAGTTTCAAATTAAAATCCCCTACTGCGTAACTATACGATTGTAGGTGCAGGTAGGCACTCCACGCATTTCAGGAGAAAAAAAAATGATGTGTAGTATCCAGTGTGGCCTTTGTAGCTACCAGTTTTAATGGTGCCCTATCGCCCAATTATTTTAGCGAAGTTCAAAAAATAAACAGAGAGCAACTCGGTATTGGGTTTAGTGCCCTATGCAATAATGATAAAAACAGGCAAAAACCCATATTTAATCTGCGAAGTACTAGGGATTCTGACTTAAGAGTTGATAACGTAACCTCTTACGGAAGATGACTCAGGCCATTTAACGATTTCGTGAACCTCCTCTGCACCGCTTCAACTATATCGATAGCATGAGGGTAGTGTGGGAACCAAACTTGGCTAGCGTATTCCAGGAAGAGTCTTACGTTGACTTTAAAAGCCAGCACCAACGTCTCAGGGTCACCAGATTCTGGCGACCAGATGTAACGATCATTCAAGTTAGAGTGAATTTAAGTTTGATCAAAAAGCTAGATACAGAGATTCTTGACACAGTCCACGTGTTGCAGAGATGGATTGCAGAACATACCGTAGGTTAGGAGATCATTGTTACTCCCAGTTAGAAGCACATTTCAATTAAGATGGGTCACATAAATAATCCATATTTTGGTCCAGGAATAAATATTACTTAGTTCGGCTTGTACAACAGATGAGTAAATTCGTTGGAAACCAAAGTGGATTGGTTCAAGAAGGCTCATAGTGAATAACTGAATGAATTAAGCTGGAAGTATTAATTAGAGCAAGGGTAGTAAAGGAAAGAGGTATACCTATGTGAAGTTACCTTGACCTTGCTAAGATTGCGTGTCAAGATTGTGCCAGTTTGTGCTTTTTACGTGAACTAATTTAACTTTTTGCGAGTTATCGTAAAAGCCGACTTGAATTCAGTTAAATATATACGGAATAAGAGCTAATAAAGTGCACAACAATTTCACTCATCGTTTCGAGTCACTTCAGACGCATTATCAGGAGTACATAAGAAACATATTTACTAAGGATTAAAAGTCATTAAAATACGTAATTTCAGAATCCCGTGTTCACCAGAACAAAACTGGCTAGAGCAAACGTTTTCAAAACTTAGTAATGTCACTGTAGGTAGTTACACAGTCAGCGCCTGAAGACGGTGGAAAACTATTTTTAAAAATTAAAGTGAATCCTTCCAAGAATTCGCAGTTCTGATGAAATCTGAAACTCGCAAGTTGGCATTAGCGTGAAAATATTCTTCACAATTGGTAAGTAAAACCAAGTAAAATGACCATGTCGACATTCAAAATTCTTGAAAGGTCTAGAAAAATCTAACTTCCCATCATATTTTAACATTTATTATGACCACGATAAGTTATGATTAAAGTACAAATATAAACAGTAAGTGGCGCATCTGTTGAATCAACAATATTTGCGTCGTTTCGGCTTCAACTATGTGGCTAACATTTTTTTGCAATGTTTTTCTCCATTGTTTATTATGTATTTACGATGGGGGATTAAAACATTTAATTGTTTTAATGACGTACGGATGGCATGTTTGCGTTTTGAGAAAAATTGCATTACGAAAGATTACAATTATTTGGACTTCCCCAAATGTCAGGCCATAAAAGTTACCTACTTGAGTCAAAGGTCAACTAAATACAAACTTTCACCCTGAGCTAAAGAGACATAAAATAGCTGTAGTAAATATTACACAAGTAAACCGGAAGTAGACCAACAGCAAAAATCATGCACTACAACTACTGTAGTATAATAGTAAGCCAACTTTATGCACTTACGCTTCGTTCGAATGACGTGAACTGGATTCGAAACAGTCAGTGCCGGATTTACATCACAATGGTGTAGGTGCAGTTTGGGAAACTAAGGCCCCCTTCAATCAACTCCCCTCCTCCTCTCCCAAAAAATTCTAAACGTAAAATTTAAAAAGGACGTGTAGTTATTTTCGCTTACCATGTCGACACAAATGCGCTCTCATGAATGCCACATTTTCTCTTTTTGAGACTTCAACGACGCCGTAAAGTCGCCAGATAAGTCACTGAAATCCAGGCTTCGAACAATGTCCGATTCAGCTGGCATGACGGATAGTGTAGTATCTCTTCCATCATGGTTGGTTCACTTCGTTTTAGTTATGGAAAAGCCATTTGACCTTTTACATTAGTTATGGTCATACCAAACGAGTTACACAGGAACAAGAACTGAAAGGTACATTCCTCCCGGTTGGCTTTCCGTGCACAACTCAGGTTTGGAACATTAGTGTAAACGTGTGTAAATGTTGCGGAGGCATTCGTTTTACCATTTTCTCCCCTCGTGAGAAACTCGATTGCTACATTCACTCTAACCTATGTAAATGTCGCGAACGCTATTTCGAGCAGGATGTTCGAAATTAGTGAGAAGGTATGTCCTTTTAATTCTTTCGGTTCACAGACTAATGGCATTTGTTTAAAGCGCTCTCGCTGCAACACTTACTGGGCACGTGGTAATACCATCTGCCAATATTAATAAAATGAAACGATACTTTGAGCAGTTACGGAGGAAGTAATGAACCCTAAATGTTGAAATAATTGTTGCCAATCGGGACGGATTCCCATACGATAATAATTGTGTATTCGGTCCAAAGCTGGGTGAGGTAGAAACCTAGTTAACGAAGCCCGAAACTTCTGTCAAAACAGTCTAACGTAAACGTGTAGCTTTCATTTTAGTGGTTGCGCCTTATATTGTTGTTCAGTATCAACAGGTGAATATTTGAGCGTAATTATGTGTGTAATATGAGGCCCCCCTCGAAGCCCCTGGATTTGTAACGTAGGTGCAACTGCACCTATTGCACATGCCTAAATCCGCCACTGGAACCAGTGAACCAGTCCGTCATTTGATCACTGGACATACCAGTAGTACCAATATAGCAGTGGACTAGTAGCCATATAGGTAAAGTGGTATGACAGTGATTTGATGTTGGACGGGCTCATTGACGGGTTCATGTCACTCAAATTAAATTAACGGTGGCATACTGTAAATTGTGTAGCGAAGTGAGCATAGCGTATCCTGTAACGGACACCAAATTGCAAAATATTGGTTTGTTGGTTGGTGCACATTTGTAGTCTGGGTGGATCCCAAACGAAATTTCGGATTAGAATGAAATTTGTCACATCGCTTGAAACCCTTATAAGTATTCCTGAACTGTAATTTGCTTTAAATCGACCAATTATTAGGGAGGAAATTACAAATTTTCGAATTTATTTGTAACACTCATAATTGTAAATTTTGAATTCTGAACAGTTAATCGTACTCATATTGAGCAACAAAATCATGTACAGCGAGCTAAAATCATGATATTTTGTTCACAAGTCATTCTTAAAAGTTCAATTTGAACCAGCCATGGAAGCCCACGAAATACTCCCGAGCCCCCACAGAGCCCCAGTGCCCCTCAGAGCTCCCGTTTACAAGCTTCATATGCCCATATCTGAGACTTGACCAACAAATTCTTGCAGGTCGAGGTAAATTCACGAATTCTTACCAGCACAAATCGAATTATCCAATGAAACCCATGAAATACCCCCACAAGGGCCCACCCCTCCCTCCCTCCTCACGTGGCCCACCCTGTGGCTTGGCCAACAAATTCTTTCAGATCGACTGAAAAGCATGAAATTTGGAATAGAGGTCATTGTTACCAGTACAATTGCACCTGCCATGGAAACCCCATGAAATAATAGCCATGGCCCCCATGGTACATCATGGGGGGTTCCTTGGCTACCCCCCAAAGGCCCTCAGCATTCC
Organism: Lithobius niger; assembly: GCA_023313725.1. Lineage (NCBI taxonomy): Eukaryota > Metazoa > Arthropoda > Chilopoda > Lithobiomorpha > Lithobiidae > Lithobius > Lithobius niger. Next base: position 10,894 of record JAHWFP010190643.1, read on the forward strand.
CACCCCCGTGGACTTCCCTGCGGCTTAACCAACAAATTCTTGCATATTGAGCTAAAACATGTAATTTCGCACAAAAGTCATCGTGAGCAGTACAAATCTAACCAGCGATGGGATCCCATGAAAATCCCCCAAGGACCCCCAGCCTCCTCTTGTGCCCCCTCCCTGAGGCTTGATCCACAAATTCTTGCAGATGGAGGTAGAAGCATGACATTTGGTAAACAAGTCATTCATAGCAGCACAAATCGAATCAGCCTAGAAGCCCCTATGAAATACTCCCGAGGGTCCCCTTCGTCCTCCCCCATTCCCCCTCCCTGAGGATTTACCAATAAATTCTTGCAGATCAAGCTAAAAGAATGAAATTTGGTTCACAAGTCACTCTTTGCAGTACAAATCGAACGAGCAATTGAAACCCCATAAAATACCCTTAAGGCTCCAGCAACCCCCTATGCACCCTCCATGACACTTGACCAACAAATTCTTGGTGATTGACGAAAAGAAGGATATTTGGTAAGCAAGTCATTCTTAGAAGTACAAATTGAACCAGACATGGAACATGCTAGAGGCTTGATATTTCGATTCGCTCCACTTTTATAGGTCCAAAGCCTGTTTCCTAGGTTTAATGAATGATTTTCACTGATGGTTTATTTCCGATTTACGTTTCACCCAGAGCCAGCACATAAATTAATTTGATCAGCACGTGAATAGCTACTCAGTACCCAGTAATCAGTAATAACAGGAATGGATGATGCAACAAGTTTTGCTTCGTATATGCTTCCTACGTGTACGTATTCGCCCCTGGTAATAAGCAACTAATATGAAATCAACGACGTTGAGGCATCTTTTTCTTCTTATAATCGTTTGCCTGCAGCACTGAAACTAGATCTTGTGTGGTCTGCTCAGTGCTCACAAACCTCGTTTATTTCAGAAGCTTTCGGTCGCATCGTTATACACCAGAAAACACTGTCAAGGCAAAGAAGCAGACGGTAGCTTTCGTTAAAATATCTATGTGAGTTGCATACAAGAAGAACCGAATCACATCATAGTGTGCCAAAGTAGCACGTATCAGGGGAAAAAAATGAAATCGTTTCAAAACACCTAAGTCGAAACAGGAAGGAGGCTCAAGCAAGCTTTCCTGTAAGGTTTCAGACACCACAATGTTCTGTAGTGTTTATTCCAAGTGAAACCTTACTGCTCTATTCAACAATTACACGCATAAGACATAAAACACAGCAACGATTCTTTAATATTTTAGTCTACCTGACTTGTCTACTTGAGTTTTCAGAACAGTGTGTACCAAATTAAAGTCTAATTTTCATAAACCTTTAAAAAAAATATAAAGCACTACTACATTGTTGTATTTAGTTGTTTTTAAATTCTTGAGTATGTATTTTTCAGATTGGTACAGTTGAAAGCAATTAACCTGGAATTTATGGTAATAAGCCAAACACTTAACCACACAAACCCCAAACACACTAATTGTCTACTTTATTGGCTTAACTTTACTGTATTCTTCAATGGAGTGGTCTCCTTCCTTTCCGCTAATCACTCTTGTAATGTCATAAGTGAAGTTGTAATAATAATATCGAGGTAGACACTTATTATTAGATGTACTATGTTCAAAGTACTAGAAAACAAAAACATTTGAATGCAGAACTAAAAATTAACGTCGACTAAACAGTACAGAACATTTTGGTATTTAGAACCTTACAGAAGAACTTGTTGGTGTTCTTTTCCTGTATGACTTCAGTTCAGGTAAAGCTTACCTTAAATATAAATCGAGTTCGTTTTTGTTTTCCTCGCCCAAACACATAATTATGTGCTGCATTATCTTAAGCTGTACACTTGATGCCAACAATAGCACACGAGCTAGATGGTTGGTCTAAATTTAGGCTAAATCTATTTAGGCATGGATGCAAATAAATAATGTATGTATGAAAAAATTGCGATTCGTATTAGTAGGAACTAATCTCACTTCGCTAGAAAAATACCAGTTTTTCTCTTTGGGTTTCGAAAAAGCAGTCAACTAAAAATATGTAAATTCTAAAAATTGTACATGACATTTGTGGTGTTATCAACAACCTCACCAAACCGTTGTACAGCTGTCAAGCTAACGATAACATTAAATAGCAAATCGGAGAGTAAAGTTGAGAAAATACCACACTACAAATCTGGCTGAGCACACCAGCCATCAAAGGGAGAACTTCCACTACCAGCAACAACAAAATAGAACAATTTCCCCCCTCCAATTCAACACCCTTACAATTAGCGAGTGTCTGGTGAATTCACAAGGCTCCTTGTTAATTTACATGCTCGTTAATAATGGAGGGTCAGGAGATAACAAATTTCTATTCCTGATCTATAAGTGTTGTCCCCCCCCCCCCTAGCGAATAGCCCCTATCCACCTCGGGATAACTTCAGCAGTTGAAAAGGAAGTTAATTCTACGATTTCCTTGTTTTTTTTTTACATTTTATTCACTACCCAAGGGATTTTCAGCTATATGCCATATTACCTTCTTTGTAATATTTTCAGGTAAAACGCTGTTGACCCATTGTCCTTACCTTATTGGCAATATTTTCAGCAGCAGCGGAAATGACGTAACAACGATGCAAAATCATGATTATCAGATACAACAAGGCTGCATCATATACACTCCACTTACTTACAGTGACAACTCTGTAACAACGCAGACAAGTTTCAAGAGTGAATTGAGGTAGTTGCACCGTAATGAGTAGTGAGAAAGTCTCTTGTACGGAATCTGCCAGTTGATACAACAGATCATATTGATCGTGAACATTGTCGAGGTATTCAGTCAAATCAGTTGAGTCTAAAGTTACGCCTTCTGCCAAGTCTGTGTTGAGGGATGAGAAGTAATTGGCACACAAGTTTGCAGTTACAGTGAAAGACACGGTTACGAAAATTTCGACGAAGCATTGTACGACGTAACGTCTTTCAATTACTAACGTATCCACAAACCATTCATTCCAAACTTCTGCTCTACCCATGATCAAAACGAGTTGTCCCGTAAACCCAAGAACAAACAGAAGAACGATATTCTTCAGAATGAATTTTGTCTTTACAGTTCTGTTAGCCAATCGTTTCTCTAAATTTTCAAACATTTTCAGCAACCTCCGGAAACGTTCTGCTACTAACATGCAAAATGTAACAACGAAAAAGTGTAAAATGTGGCTTAGCATAATCCCTATGAGAAAAATTGAGTCGTAAGTTGTTTCGGACTCCTGTGGCAAAATGGAATAAAATTCGTACATAATAATGTATAATACTGCAATGTATGCAAGTACTCTATATAAATGGTTTAGTGCCTTTCGCAGAAACTGGCATCTTGTTTTCTTCTGGCTTTGAATCGTGAAATTCCAAGGCAGAACTCCAATCATTTGCCCTAATACAATCACTGGACGACATATTTTGTAACTCAACGACGCCTGCTTAATTGATTGGTTTGAATCAATGTCATCAATAGTGAAAGATGATCGCTTTATGTTTTGCATATTGAAAGCTCGTTGATTTCCAAGTGTAAGGAATATTTGGAGAATATCGACAACCTGTAAAGATTAAAAACCACGTTAGACCGCATTCCAACCACATTCCAACTGCAGTGTTAAATTTAATAATCGTAACAATCGACAAAACAACGTTCCGATTAACAATTGTTCGTTTCATCCTGTTAAAACGATAACCTATTCTGTTTCAATGTATAAAACTATTAGTTTGCATAAAATAAATTTAAGCCCCAGTACACCGCACATTTAAAAACACACAAGTTGGAGACGTTTCAGGATTAACTTCATCCCGTTTTCAAGTGATTAAATAAATCGAAGAGTGGCTAAGTTACACGTTAAGTCAAAGGACACTATTATATTAAACCAATTAAAACTTAAGTATTTTAAAACGGAAATGGTCAAACCTGGTCAAAACAGGAATGCACTACTCATCGAGAAGAAGGCCAAACCTCTCACCTATAAATTCAGTTTCGAAGTTAAAACGACTATGAAAAATTCACATTATTAATTCTCATAATGCTTATTAATAATAATTGCAGTTGTAAGAATAATAATTTTATTTATTTATTTATTGTGTTAGTACAGTACCAAATGAACTACAGTGTATGTAGATGCGTATGTGGCACAAGCAATACAAAAATAGATGGGGTAAGTAGCAAACAACACAATTAGAGAAAAATACAACATAAAAGCCTAATTAAACAAAGTAATTTCGCTAGTTTTGGTCAATGGTTACAATGAGAATACAGTTAATTAAGGATAAGGAAAAAATCAAATTTTTGTTATCTATAAGTATTAACAAATATGTAAATAATATAAAGCTTGCAAAGAAAAAGAAAGCCACTGGGAAATCATCCATTCTTTCATTTTAGTCTTCTGTACAGCCGTACCGGCTGAGAAGACTATTGCAACGACTTTGTCCGTCCGTCCGTCGCTTTTTTCAACTTCGCAACGGTACCAGAAATTGACGACCACTGTTTACAACATTCGATTCAGTGTCAAAAGTTAGTTAAATAACATGGCAAATTAAAACATCGTTGCCTCCTTATAGCTAATAGACTTCTTCGACGTAAATAAATTAAATAATAACATTTCATCGTCGAATTGAAATCCTAAAGATTTGTGTTAACGCAGCCGTATAAACAAAAACATTTTAGCTTCGTTTAAAAGAGTCTTGTCTCATTGTTGCATGAATGAATACGCTTACGATTAAACCAAATTCTCCTTTAGGCCTATCTGCTACTTACGAAACTAAAACTGCCGTTAAAAAATATTAGGCCTAAAAAATGAAAATTAGGTCTAAAATCACGTTACCATGGCAACGTCAATAGTTGCTACGAGTTGCTGCTGCAGTGTTCCCTACTACCACTGATCTATACTAGGCTACGTTGCGCATTACGTTGTAACACTGTAATTGAGTGCGCGGAGGCATACCGTGTTGCAAAAATGAATATGGATTACTGTATACAATCCAAATCTCCGTTAGTTGCTACTTACGAAATTAAAGTTGTAAATTAGGCCTAAA
>JAHWFP010190643.1:15947-27145 GCA_023313725.1 Lithobius niger
GATTAACAATGCTACAATGAAATGCTCCCTGGGATACAGTGTTGCAGTTTCGGCATTAAAAGACATAGGTGGCTGTTTTGATTTCTTTGTTGAGCCTAAGAAGCCTATATGCTATTCGCTCATGTTACAAATGTTACAAATACTTACAATGGTGGTTATACCTCGGCCGAGCGGTGTCCGGCTAAGTGATATACTATACAAATGATACTTAAGGTAAGAATTATATTTAATAAAGACTGCAAGTACCCGTGAACAACCGGCTGTGCCCATACAAGGTAAGTGTTTAATTATTAGTACATGGGTTATAGCAAAAGTGAGAGTTATTAAGTGTGGAGAGGTGACTGGGGCTTCGTGTCATCGTCCACAGGTTATCAATAGCACAAGTAAGTTAAGCGAGTGTTCAGTCAAAACGTGAATAATAAAAATGTCATCTTCCCCAAACACATGTTTTTTATTTGAAAGAGTTAAAAAAATTGTCTAATATTTGTATTGGTTTCTTCTTCAAGATACATCATGTTTTCGTTTGTTACTTCCAGAGAATTCTATTTAATTATCCCTTTTATATTTAAGTTTAACAGTATCTGCTTGATCAATGAAACATCTATTAAAGTTAATACACGTGTGTTTTAGGTTTGAGTTTCCGAATTTTTTACAATTGCTCCCTCAATACTCGGAGTATGTATACCCGTTAGGACACCAATTTGTTTCCACATTATTTTTTTATCACCTTTTTGTTCAGTAATGTTTATAAATGAATTTGTGTTTATCGTTTTTAATGTTTCTATTGACTAACTTTTTCAGTGCCCTATATCGAATGATTAAATTATTGTCTTGTGGTTCTCTTTTAATTAATTGACATAGTTTATTTTTTTCGTTAATTAAACTACAGTTTGGCTGGTGATACAACTTCGTAATTTTATTATGTCGTTTTTGCACACAATTCTATTTTTTTCATATTCTGTATTTTTCTTCTATATAGCCTCATGCATTTTATTTGGGAAGTTAATTTGTTTGACGAATTCCAATTCAACAATACTAAGTTATGACAAAAATAAATTATCATTACATGAAATGAATTGTGATTTTCATGTTATGATAGTTTTCGTGTGTGTCAATAAAAAATACTGTCACGTAGCGATCTGAAATCTTGTTTTTGTTCGTAACTCCCCCTTTATCAATACACGAAACAGGAATGGTGTTTTTTCTCCTATACTTTCTGGTAGGTGTGTTAATTCTTGATTCAGATTCGTAGCTTGCGAAGAGGTTTTTATATTTTTCAACTCCATATCCTATTTTATAATTCTATGTAGATATGTTGAGATAAAATAGCAGCGCTGGCAGTAAGTTTTACGTGCCATTGAAATAAGTACGGAGACGAGGATAACGATTGTAGTCCAGCAGCCAGCAAGAGAACTCAAAAGAATACTCTACACAATAGATCGTTGATGACTGTGTACATGTATGGTGTGTGTAACCCAATTCTGAATGATGTCACTTTGGCAAGCTTGGGGAATTCAAAATGGCGTCCAAAAATGGTGACCAAAAAAACGGTTTTTTGCTTCTAGCATCCGTTTATCCGATGAAAAATTAACCGGTTACAAATTATGTTTAGAATAAAATTTCCTCCAAAAAAGGTTTTATTCAGATTTTTGGTAAAATTAATCCTTCTTGTCGAAATTCGTTATTTAAGTTATTTTAGGTCGTTTAGGTCGTTTAGGTCGTTTTAAGCCATAGTGGGCATTTTCATTAAAGTCACCAAACAACTCACCGACCGACTGCACCCGACCGCTTCCCCCAAAAGTGACGTCATGCTTAAGTCTTTTTACGAACGGACACGCTGAAATGACTGATGAGTAAAATGGAGGCCAGTGTCAGGAAAGAAATGGTTTTGCTAACCAATCACGCTTGCGTTACCATGGGCGTTGCTAAGCAGTTTACATTAAATACCGGCCGCTAAATATTACATTTATTACTTATGATCGAGTGACCGGTTACGTTCTTTTAACTTAGTGGGATACCTTCTCCATTTGTTTAATTACTTTTACCTAAACCAGAGTTTCCCAACCGGTGAGGCGCGCCTCCTTTGAAAGGCGTGGCGCAACTGCAGGGGAGGCCCGACCGGCTGCTGACGCTATACTATAAAGATCAGTGGTGAACTTTTTTAACTATGCATCGCAAAGTTCTCGCCAATGACAGATTTGACCTACTCTCAACAGTATCGTAAAATTACATTATTATAAGATCTCAAGTCTTTCCAGTATCATTGGTTTTATAAAAAAATTAACAACCTGGGGGGGGGGGGCGTAGCAATCAGTACCTTCCTAAAGCACCGAACAGAGCGAACAGAACGCACCACTGTTAGACAGTTTGGCTCCAAACTTGACGTCGCGCGTGCGCAGTGATGTTGCGTCAGCCGTTCAGTACCTTCCTAAACTACAATACAGCTCAACAAGCTCAGCAGAGTATTCGATACGTCATACTTTCACCGTGACCAGACCTGGCTAATGGATTTGACCAGGATTGGCTAATAGATGTGACCAGGCGAGAGCAATGCCAAATTGCGAACCATCGCAGGGAGGTGGTTTGCCGGAGTGGAGGTTTGAACATGCGCGACGTAACACTTTTGACGAAACAGATTCATCGCTGACGATGTTGACGTCAATCAAGCCGCATCAACAAGGATATTAGCAGGGAATGAGCCAAACTGTCACCAACAGTGGTGCGTTTGGTTCGCTCTGTTTGGTCGTTTAGGAAGGTACCGAGAGTATGCTAGTTTCGATGGGGAGGAATACTGCAGAAAAGGTTGAGAACCACTGACCTAAACAATCCTAGCAAAGACCTACTGTGCGCCCGCCATCTTTAGTCGATGGATTCAGCCGAAAAAAAAAAAAAAAAAAAAAACCGCCTCCGCCAATCGATGTGCATGATGCATCAGTGAAGTCACGTTGAAGTATTGAAAAATTCAACGAGCGATTACCGACTACTCGCCTGGGCTGCAGCGGTGAGTTGTTGGATAAATTTATGAAAACGCCCAGTAACAGTTCATTTCATAAAAAAATGTTACGAATTTTATTCTTTTCGTTACTGACCTGCAAGAGATTCCAACGAATGACTGCTTCAAGCAGCTCGGTGTAAAGCTTCTAACTGTGGTGAAAAGCCAAGCCACGTTGATAATGTCACTGCAATTAAGCAGCCATGCATAATGAAACGTGTCGTCTGGTGATCCTGTCCAGTGTCCATTGAACTAATTACGCCGTTATCCATGCCATACGACCGCTAAAAGTTGATTAAATGGCTCTCAGGAGCGCTACTGAAAAAAAAAACGACTTGCGTACGTGGTTTTAATTATTTATTTTTTGTTCATTCGCGATTCTCTAGCTGCAGTCGATAGCTTTTTTTTTTTTTTTTGGGCCAAACTGAAAAACAAAAAATCCAGTAGCCTACATATTGATGTGGAGTGCCTACAGTATACACGTATTAGTATCAGGTTCACTTCAGCCACGTTCAGAAAATTTTTCTTTAAGTTCCAAGTTTTTCGATGTGTACGCGTCTGTAAGGTTTTTAGATTTCAAGATGGATGGAACCCTGTAGTCCATAGGAAGATTGGGCATTCACCAGCTTATTAAGTAACATCACCGGAAGCACGCACACCGGAACATTTCCGGTTTGACTTGTGCGCGTGTGCGTTAGCTATAGGAAACTCCTTGAGCTGCATTGTGACGTCAGTATGACCAGAGATACTGTACTTATAGAGATACGAAACGGGCCGCGATCGAGGAACACGCCTTATGCGAAGTGCATGCCGGGAAAACGGCGGAGCGACCGCCGCGCCCTCGCTCGATAATCCTGGGCAACTAGAGCATGGCAACCTCTAGACACGTTCTGTCTTTACATCAAAGGTAGTTTGGCTGTTTTCAGACATGTGAGGATAAATAACTATGCAACAGAAAAGGCTGAAACTTGTTTAATCGGTAGACTTTGGTCGCCTGACAACATAAAAATCCCTATTAAGGACACAGCTTACCGTTTTCTTGTTGAAAAAATGACGTGAATAATGTTGACATTTACCTAACTACTTACTACTTACTACGTACTACACGCCTGTTTTTGTATCACGAAAATAAATTCTTCCATGCGGTGAATAAAGCTGATTCTTAGCTCATTTTGCAGGTATTGCTCTGTAGATGTGCCCTTCTCATATGGACCTTTCTAATTGGTTAAGTGGTTCAGGGGTTAGGAAGCTCCAAACGACCAAATTGATTGTTTACATTGTTTTAAACATTGTTATTATGCAATAATGACAAACTGAACATTAAATAAATCCGTGCGTTTGCTACGAGATACTTGAGTACTAATAATAAATCTTAATTATTTAAAAAAGATTACTGCTGTCTTCAAACTCTTAACAAAAGCCAAAAATACAAAAAAATTAAAAAATAGACCAGAAAACTAGATTGGTGTTTCCATCTCATAATTGTTAAGAAAAAAATGGATTTCATCAATTTGGACCAAAAAGATCTGATATCTACCCCAAAACAAAACTTGTTAAGGATTCTCGCCAAGCTTTTCGGCCATGTGCAGTCGTGATATCAAACGCCAAGCTCTTTCGCCAAGCTAATCCCACCGACTAATACGTTAAATAAAAAAAAATTGAAAATTGCGCAGTAAGCAATATTCATATATTTCATTTAACCTTCGAACTATTACCCGGTGGGTCTAGCTTGGCGAACGAGCTAAGCGTTTGATATCACGACTTCACACGGCCGAAAAGCTTGGCAGGAATCCATAACAAGTTTTGTTTTGGGGTAGATCAAGACACACGCTAGCATGTCGCCCGCCAAGATAAAACGGTAACATCCAGATAATATGTATATATGAGCATGGCGACCACTAGACACGTTGTGTCTTTACAGCAAAGGTAGTTTGACTGTTTTCAGCCATCTGAGGATAAATAACTATGCAACAGAAAAGGCTGAAACTTGTTTAATCGGGAGATTTTGGTCGCCTGACAACATGAAAGTCACTATTAAGGACACAGCTTATCGTTTTCTTGTTGAAAAAACGACGTCAATAACGTTAAATATTTGCCTAATTACTTACAACTTACTAATGTTTGTTTTTGTATCACGAAAATAAATTCTTCCATGCGGTGAATAACGCTGGTTCTTAGCTCATTTTACAGGTATTGCTCTGTAGATGTGCCTTTTTTATATGGACGTTTTTAATTGGTCAAGTGGTTCAGGGGTTAGGGAGCTCCATACGACCAAATCGATTGTTTTGCATGGTTTTAAACATTGATATTATGCAGAAATGCTAAACTAAACATTAAAAAAATCGGTGCCTAATAAGAAATAGAAAAGAAGAGTTTGTAAGGACATACCTGTGTCCTCAAAATGAAACGAAAGTCAGCAAAACAAAATATGGACCAGAAAACTAGATTGGTGTTTCCATCTCATAATCGCTAAGAAAAACAAATGTATTTCGTTAATTTGGGCCAAAAAGATCTGATATCTACCCCAAAACAAAACTTGTTAAGGATTCCCGCCAAGGCTTTCGGCCGTGTGAAGTCGTGATATCAAACGCCAAGCTCTTTCGCCAAGCTAATCCCACCGATTAAGACTTCAAACGTTAAATGAAATGATTGAAAGTTGCGCAGTAAGCAATTTTCAAATATTTCATTTAACTTTCGAACTATTACTTGGTGGGATTAGATGGGCGAAAATCTAAGAGTTTGATATTACGACTTAACACGGAGCTTGGCGGGAATCCTTAACAAGTTTTGTTTTGGGGTGGATAGATTACTTACTACTGGCTACTGGCTACTACGCTTTTTTTGTATCACGAAAATAAATTCTTCCATGTGGTGAATAAAAATGGTTTTTAGCTCATTTTATAGGTATTGCTACGGAGATGTGCCCTTTTCATATGTATCTTTAAAATTGGTCAAGTGGTTCAGGGGTTAGGGAGCTCCAAATGACCAAATTGATTGTTTTACATTGTTTTAAACATTGTTATTATGCAACAATGCCAAACTGAACATTAAATTAATCTGTTCGTCTTCATTACTAATATGAAATGCTGTCATATAAAAAAAGGTGACTGCTGTTCTCAAAATGTAACGAAAACCACCAAAAAAAAAAAGGAAATGGACCAGAAAACTAGATTGGTGTTTCCATCTCATAATTACTAAGAAAAACAAATGGAATTCATTAATTTGTACCATAAATATCTGCAATCTACCCCAAAACAAAACTTGTTAAGGATTCCTGCCATGAAGTCGTGATATCAAACGCCAAGCTCTTTCGTCAAGCTAATTCCACCGACTAATACTTCAAGCGTTAAATGAAAAAATTGAAATTTGCGCAGTAAGCAATTTTTATATATTTCATTTAACCTTCAAACTATTACTCGGTGGAATTAACTTGGCGAAAGAGCTTGGCGTTTGATATCACGACTTCACACGGCCGAAAAGCTTGGCGGGAATCCTTAACACGTTTTGTTTTGGGGTAGATAAACTACTGGCTAACGGTAAACCTTTTTTTGTTTCACGAAAATATATTCTTCCATGCGGTGAATAAAGCTGGTTCTTAGCTCATTTTACAGGTATTGCTCTGTAGATGTGCCCCTTTCATACGGACCTTTCTGATTGGTCAAGTGGTTCAGGGGTTTGGGAGCTCGAAACGACCAAATTGATTGTTGTACATTCTTTTGAACATTGTTATTATGCAACAATGCCAAACTGAACATTAAATATAACCGTGCGTTTGCAAGGAGATACTTCAGAACTAATATTTGAAAAAAGATGACTGCTGTCCTCAAAATCTAACGAAAGCCAACAAAAAAAAAATATGAAAGGACCAGAAAACTTGATTGGTCTTCCATCTCATAATTGCTAAGAAAAAAATGGATTTCATCAATTTGGACCAAAAATTTCTGTTATCTACCCCAAAATAAAAGTTGTTAAGGATTCCCACCAAGCTTTTCGGCCGTGCAAAGTCGTGATAACAAACGCCAAGCTCTTTCACCAAGCTAATCCTAAAAAACGTTTAAAAACGTTAAATGAAATAATGGAAAATTGCGCAGTAAGCAATTTTCATATATTTCATTTAACCTTCGAACTATTACTCGTGGGGATCAGCTTGGTGAAAGAGCTTGGCGTTTGTTATCACGCCTTCGCACGGCCGAAAAGCTTGGTGGGAATCCTTAACAAGTTTTGTTTTGGGGTAGATTATGTTTACGTAAACAATCTTAGTGAAGAATTACTGTGTGCCCGCCATCTTTAGTCGGTGGAATCAGCAAAAAAACCGCCTGCGGCAATCGATAAGTATGATGCGTCAGCGGTGACGTCAGGTTGAGATAACGAAAAATTCACGAACGATTATCAACTACGTTAATGACGTTGGGCTGCAGCGCTGAGCTGTTGGATGAGTTTATGAAAGCGCCCAGTTACAGCATGGACACTTCTAAGGCCATGGACACATTCTTAAGTTCCTGATACTGTTTTACCCTTAAAAAATTCTTTTCATTACTGACCTGCAAGAGTTGCCAACGAATGACTGTTTCAAGCAACTCGGTGTGTGCGTCCGGATGTGGTTAATAGCCAAGACACGTGGATAATTAACTAGCTACGCATAATAAAATGTGTCATCCCGGAGATCCTGTCCAGTGTCAACGGAACTAACCGTTATCGATCCCATATAACTGCTAAAAGTTGATTAACGGTTCTCAGGAGTCGTACTGAAAATATTGCCGTGGGTAAATAGTGTTTTTTTTTCCTTTTCTTTTTATTCATTCGCGAGTTTTGAGTTGCAGGCGAGGTTTTTTTTCTACTAAACCGAAAAAAAAAAACCTCCAGTAGCCTACATGTTGATGTGGAGTATAACATGCAGGTAGTAATATCAGGTTCAGCCACGTTTAGGTAATCTTTCTTCAGATCCAAGGTTTTCGATGTGACAAGCATTTGAACGGCTCTTAGATTTGTTTCGAGGCGATCATGTGAATGGAGTTTGAGCTAGTATGGTCATCGGATCCAAGAGCTGTTTCGTGAAAGCGCTGATGCTTTACCGAATTATTATTTTTTAGACTGTAGCTAAAAAAAAAAAACCTTTTATGTGGCAAGAAAAACCCATGCGAGCGCTCTTGCGAACCACTTATTTAACTTTTAGCGGCCTAAAATAAAATGACTTCTAATTACTATCCATCGGATCCTATTTATACAGAGGTTTGATGATAAACGCAATTAACAAAAGCAAGAGTTAAATCCAATGTTCGAAAAAAATATGTGTTTCGGAGGATCTTTTAGGGACTGTACACACTGGACCATTACGGCCGCGCCACCATGTGGTTCCATTGCTGCTGCAGAGTCCTAAACCCCTTCCACACTAGGTAAAAAGTCCGGACCCGCCCTGGAATCCGACTTCTGGACACCACACTGGACTCCGACTTAAGTCCGGGCCCGACCTCGATTTTCAGGTCCTAGCCGAAGTCGGGACGAGACGCCGAATTCGACCCCATTCAGTGTGGAAAGCAATAGCGAGATAAAGTGAAAGCATAGGAGTTGATTTTGTTTGAATGGATAAGCAACTCCCAGCTCAAATGCATAGCCGAAGTGCGTAGTCTTCGATGGCAAGCGTGACTCACGAATGTACCCAGAATACAAAGCGCGTCTGCTACTTCCGCCTGACCAAGCCGCCATGAGGTATTGGCGGTTGATCCGCTCGTAGGCGGTGGAATTTTCTGTAAAATACGCCCTGTACTACATTGTTTATGATGTATCAAACGTAGGTAAGATAAGAGATTGTTATATTGCCAGGCGTTACGTGCCATTGTGTTTTGTAACAAAGTTTGACAGTCGAACGAAACCTTAACGCCGATTGTTGCGGAAGTAAATATCGTATTTTTGTAACACGAGACGGGGTGCTTATGAATGCATGATATTTGCAAGAAAACCGGTGTAGAATGAGTCATCTTCTTGTGACAACAGTAAGTTTAACCAAGTTAAAATGTCGTAGCAGCAGAAAAATTGAATAAATTACTAAATCTAATTTAGTACCGTTATACCAGTTTAGTACCGCGTTATACTAGGCGTCGTCTGCTTTCTCCGCCATGTTGAAAGATGGTTTAGATGGATTAAACCTAGTGCGTTGGGTGTAAATTTCCGATCGCGCAGCCGCGAGTGCCGATTGGCGTGGCGGTACGTCCTTTGACGCCGCGCTCTTAAACTTCCGGTTTAGGCAAGTTGCTTATCCACCAAAACACAATCAACTCCTATGGTGAAAGTAAGAAAAACAAGAAACCCGTAAAGAGCAAAGAACAGTCAAGCGTGCGACGTTTCGCCTCCCAGTTCGAATTCGTTTTCATGCCACAGAAGACGAAACGCGCCTACATTAGAACAACAAACAACAGTCGCGTTTTGGTCTTCTGCTGCTTGAAAACAACTCTGAACTGGGAGGCGAAACGTCGCATGCTTGACTGTTCTTTGCACGTTACGACTTTGTTTTATAACTTACTTATTTTAGTGCTTTTAATTTGTTTTTCTTGTCTAGATAAAGGGAAAGCAGGAGCAGGGTTTCGGGAGAGGGACGAGACAAAAAACAACAATAGCGCCGAAAATGTTGCAGCGAGAGAACGATTAACTAGAGTCCGTATCTTGGCCGCGATGTCGAGGTTCAGTCTGGAAAGGGGTATGGAAGGCTGGGTGTCGGACTTTGCCTGTAGGTACAAGTCGGGGCTCAGACACCAACCGCAGTGTTTGGGGTACAGTGTGGAAACTGCTGTAGATGCTCGGCATTGGCAGTGCCACTGGCAGCACGGTCAGAAATGAAGTGGCTGGAGGATGGGAGTTATGGAGCCACCAACTAGCAGCGCCAACACGTGATTCCATCGTTTTTAACTGGATGCTGCTGATGAGGCATTCTGGCAGCGCTGCCAGAACGAATTGCCGTGTTTTGTTATCTTGCAAAATAAGTGCTTCAGGTTGGCCTGGTGACGCCAACATTGTGGCATTAGACTTCCCGATTAGCCACACGGTGGGGCCATCAAAATCAATTGTGGGCACTACCATGGTGGCCTATAGTGTGCATAGGTTCTTGGAGGAGCTCGGGGAGGAATCCCTACTGAATACTATTGTTTTCCATGCAATCCATCGAAGTTTCTAGTGTGTTTTGGCTTTGTTTAAAAAGCATACGACCGTTGAATCCCGAACTGAAACACCTGATAGAATTAGGCTACCAAACTTACTGTATCATTAAATAATAACTAGCCATATCGTTCGCATTGCTCACTCCATTGGCGTCGATCCATGCTTCATGTAATTTCTTTGATTCCAAGAGCATCACAAAATCGATGTACTGATTACCTTGACGCCAAGTAATTGCAATTGTAGCCACAATTCGTCCATCGCATTCCTCAGCACGTCTGCATTTTACCTATCATTCAAAACATACGATTTGTTCGTTTGCACGTTTGTACGTCTTCTTCTCCAGATGTAATCCCCTACGAAGGTGATAGATGAAAGATTGCGTCAGCAAAGTGAGACACACGTTGTAAAGGTTTAATTTACGTGGAAATCGCTCGCTTTTCTTGCTCAATCCACGCACCTACGTGCTTCAGAAACGTGAATGTTTGACTCCCTTTAAAACCAGGTCTATGATTTTGATCTTTCCATGCATCAAGTCTGTTGATACAAAACCAATTTTAAGATCTATATGTGGTATGTTGAAAAATACGTCGTCCTTTTAGGTTGTTTTTTGCGTGCATCCTTTTCCAGATCATTTCGCTTCGCTCGAGGAGGTTTGCATGAACTAACTATGATGTTTTTTTTTTTAGCCTCATGATGCATAACTATGATGTCATAGACAAGCATCATGAGGCTAAAAAAAAACTTTGACGTTATTTTTTCAGGTTCTTTTGCATATTTGAAGTTACAAGCGATGAAGTTATCATCAAGTGAATATCATCAAGTGAATATCATCAAGTGAATATCAAGTTACAGCGATGAAAATATGCTTAACCAAAGCGCAGTTTATCTTTCGTTTGGTACTTCTCCCATCTTTGTAGGTGCCTTGGTTCCAGAGGAGAAGAGGTACACGCGCGCACGCACGCACATCATACGTCTTTAATGATGAAGATTTTATGTAAAATAGTTATTGGTTAGAAGCGAGAGGTTATCGATTTTTAACCCACGGCTGCGATTATTG
>JAHWFP010190644.1:0-21038 GCA_023313725.1 Lithobius niger
CGAGAGGACCAGAAAGGACCCCCTTCGCTGCAGAATTGGCGTTCTCATTCCCAGCTTTCTCAACATAGCCCGGGATCCAGCAGAAAACCACGGAGAAAGCAGAGCTAGGACACGTTGTGTCAAGGGGGTGGCCTAAAAGTCATGCGTTTCACACGATAGATGCGCAAAAGCCAATCGATGTCGTGCGATTTTGCATGACGTCACATTGCTTCAAAATATGCTTTTTCTGGTTAGGGATTAAGGCTATACAACCAGCATACCGTGCTTCTGTATTTTATTTAAAAAAAATGTGTGTATATTGAATAAAACATCTTCATTTTTAGCTGTTATCCACAATTGACGTTGCAGAGATATTACTGAAGGCAAACAGCTTTAATCGAAGACTCTGCCAACATCTTGCATTTCGCCTATCGTGTTCGCAGCCACTGGTCTGTTGGTGGGTTCCGTCAGTTCCCTTTCGAAGAATGCGAAATCTTGCGTTTACTATGATTGACAGCAAACGACCGCACACGACTGCCTGAGGGATTGGGTGTCATAGCAACGGTCGGTCTTGTATATTTTTGTGTTCAGCGATCTTGTATGGATGGGCTGTAAGACGATAAAGGAAAGGGGATAATCTGAACCCTATGTCCAGATGCAACGAACCGTATTACAAACCATGACAAGAGTGAGCTCATGTCCAAAATAATTAAGATTAGTTAACGGCATTTCTGGTTGTTTTTCGAGTCTTCATTTCAGTATGCACTCCAGAAACTTCAGCCTTAAAGCTTCACCCAAGGTCGTTTAGTGCGTCTTTCCTACTCGAAAATTTTATGTAATGTGTAATTTGTAATGTGTGGCGCAGTGGCAACCCGGACCACTGCACTGTGCCTGAGGTTAGTGCTGATGACCTAGTGCCGACGTGCCATTAAGCCTCAATCCCCCCTCTAATCGACCTTGGATTTACGTGACTAAGCGATGGATTGGGTGAGTGATTCATTTAAGGCGCAATGATGAGACACATGACTTTTTAATAATTACGCCTGGGATATTAATAACATTAAAAAAAACAACTTCTAGCCGCTACATTTTAAAATGGATTTATAGCAAGAGTTTGAACAGTAAATAGCAGATGACGAAATAAAACCTTGTGACGGTATTTTACATGGTACCGAGAACATTTTTTTTTTTTACATTTTTTACATGGAGGGAACATCTTTTTAAAAACTCGAAGTTTTGTAAATATTTGAATTCCCAAATTGCACCAAATTCTCAAGATGTAATATTTATTTACTACATGCTTGGAATGAGGGGTTGCTGCGAACGAAAACGATTACAAATGGGACAGAAATCCAATTGGGCTCGAAAAGTGTTAAATAAATGCGAATGCTAACCTATTTACGTTGCCTTCTGGACTTAAATGTCAGACTGCCTGAACGGGGAATCGACATGTCAGTATGGCTGAGCGGTACGAAACCAAAGGCCGTGTCTGTATGGCTGAGCGGTAGGACTCTGGCCTTTGGTTTCAAAGGTCGTGGGTTCGATTCCCCGCTCAGGCAGTCTGACATTTAAGTCCAAAAGGGAACGTAAATAGGTTAGCATCCGCATTTATTTAATGAAAACGATTAGTAATTTCGCATTGCATCAAAACAGAAAACGTCTTATGGAGGCGAAGGTATGCAGATTGCTAATGGAATTATCAGGTTTTTTTTTTTCACTTCTTAGTTTTCGATGTTGAAGTGCTCGACCATTTTGGTCAGAGTGACAATCATGGTTTCGTTTTTAACCCACTCGTGCATCACCATTGCTAAGAGCATAGAGAGGCCATCTAAGACATTCACTTTTGGTGGCCTAATATCACATTTAACAGATGCTTTTGCCTATATACATGACACCAACCATTTTTTTCCAAGATCTGCTGACACATTTTATACTTATGCTTATCAAGGGTATAGGATAGGGTAGTCACCCGAATAGTTCTGTTGTCTCGAATCGATCGAATCGAGGCATAACTGGTGTAAGAAAGTTTGGGTGCCATAAGTTGCTTTATTGGTGTACGTGGGGAGAAACGTAACTTGCCCCAGACTTTCAGAAGTATAATGAACGCAGACCGCAATATTCAACACTGACAAAGGATCTATAGCTGTACAAGCTGAGCATAAAATCGTAACAGCAAGAATTTGGCACCACTTTACAAGCGCATAAGAAAAAGTTTGAGTAGTTGGAGATCTCTGACTCTCTGACCTCGTTTACGTGTAGGTGGACATCTCTGACTCTCTGACCACCTCTTCGTGTAAATAGAGATCTCTGATGCTCTGACCTCCTCTTCGTGTAGCTGGACATCTCTGAATCTTTAACCTCCTCTTCGTGCAGCTGGAGATCTCTGACTTCGTCTACGTGTAGGTGGACATCTCTGACTCTGACCACATCTTCGTGTAACTGGAGATCTCTGACGATCTGACCTCCTCTTCGTGTAGCTGGAGATCTCTAACTCAAGTCTAACAGGAAATCTTGTTGCAGATAGCAGTGAAATTGTTGCAAGTTCTTCGATTGGCAATGCCACTGCAAACTCTCACATTATAATGCTGTATTTTCGTCATGCAAGATTAGTAAATACCCTTAAGTTGGTTAAAAACAGAACCAAATGGTTTCATTATCTTTTTGCAAAGAAATTGCAAATGACATATGCAAACCTCTAACAACTGTGTAAATTGTCAATACAAACTATTATACTACCATATTGTGGGATATTTTGTTGGCTGTACCTATTTACAAGGAAGAGTGCAGTCATTCCTGAAAATCATTGGCCAATTGCGCTTACACACATACTGTTCATTTCCTGTTAAGTAAGGGGGAAAAACAATTAGAAAACAGTGGTTGATCACGTCGAAAAAATGTTTATCCCCTTAAAGGACCAGTTTGGTTTTCTGCAGCAAAGAAATTCCTATTTGCCATTACTTTCTGTTGTAAATGATTTGACGAAGGCTGTTGACAAACGCGATCCAGTTGATGATATTTAAGTGGTCTTTGCAAAAGCTCTTATGTCTGTCTTACATTCCAAGTTTTGTTTAAACTAGAACGTGATGTACTCAAAGGGAAATTGTTAAGCCGAATAAATGCTTTTTGCAAGGCTGTATACAAAAAATCAATACACGTAATCGATGTGTATTGTCTTCGGACTAACTTTTCGTAGATAGTGGAGCTTCACAAGCTTCATTCCTTGGATTGTAGACGTAGATTCGTCTTAAAAAAAAATTGCTGATTACGTGAAAGTCCGGAGTAAGGTATTTTCTGCTGTTGGACATACTAAATTTCAAATAAATGACGTGAAACTCATCTACGGATCACCATCTTGGCTTTTTCCTGTTCCTGAATACAAGTGTTCTGTATTTCGAGTAGAAGAAACCACAAAAATCTTCTTTCTAATTTAGGCAGTCATTGTCTGACTTTTTTTTTCTACTGTTAAGGATTTTGGATTAGGGTTTTTACTCGGAACTAAAATTTCCTAACAACTATAATCACGTTGTCAACATTGTAAATCAACGAGCTGACATTGTACGGCACATTTTTTTTATGAACCCTTCTTAGGTTTTTTAAGCCTTACAAAGTCCAATCTTAGAGTGTGCAAAACAGTTTGGTCGCCATCTCTCTTAGGGGGCATAGATTGTATTGAATCAGTTCAGAGGAGATTTATAAAACCTATGGTGGGCTTCATGGTTAAAAGGCAAACCTGGTTTTTACTTACGAACTGATGCAAGATTGTTCAGAATAAATTAAGTCATAGTTTTTCACTCTATACAGTGATGCACGTAATCGAGGTCATTCACTTAAACTCGTTGTAAATCAGATACGCACAGTTGTGGCACTTAATTTTTCCCGTACAGGGTTGTTGAGGTTTGTTGAACAGTTTGCCAAATGACGTAGTTGTGACGTCGTCGCTTAGTAGTTTTAGAAATAATTTCAACAACTGCTTATTAGAAAGTTTTCTTCTCAGATTCTGACTTTACCCCTAGTGTTAGTTGCTCGCCGTTCCATTGTCCTACTCAAGTTTTATGCTGAGTGAAGTTTTTATTTATTAGGTATGTATATATTTACTAATATGTCTAATTTAGCCAAAATAAATACCCCTAAAAATAGTCACGAGGCAAGTGTCATGAAATTCTTTGCAAGACTTTAGGTATATGCTTTTCAGATTAGAAAGATTAGCGTAATGATCCGTGCAGAAAGCCTCGGCCAACAGCAATTTGGGAGCTGTATCTGTTTAAAGCTGTGGAATTTTCGAGTGGGAGTTGGGGGACACGAAGCAGATGTCAGTCCATGATGTTTGCAGTTTTTAAGGAAGAATATGAATAGTAGCAACAACAACAGCAAGCAAAATCTTTTAAAACTACAAATAAGGAGGAGTTTTTGTTGAATAGCAACAACAACAGCAAACAATTTGCCTTAAAAACTGCGAATAAGAAAGAATTTATATTGAATAGCAGGAACAACAACAGCAAACATAATCTTCTTTAAAAACTACAATTAAGAAGATGGCTTGTTGTTCCATAGTAGCAAAAAAAAAAAAAAAAACACCCAACATATTCTTTAATATCTGAAAATAAGTAAGACGACTTGTTGAATAGTAGCAGAGACAGCATGGATTGACAACAGTTGTTAGTCAGCATGGATTGGCACCAATTATTAGCAAAGACAGCATAGATTGACACTTTTATTATTCGAAATATCCACGCCTCCAAACAGGCACAGCATGCGAATTACTGTTTGCACCAGACTCTCTTCACGGGCATTACGCTGATTTATCAAATTTTCACGTTTTTGTAATTGGCGTTCTGTACCTGTTTGGAGGCGTAGAAATTTCAAATAATACACCGGGGTTGGGGAAACGAACCAGGTTTCAGTACGTGATATTTGCAGTTTTTAAAAAAGAGGAGTTGTTGAATGGCAGCAACTGCAGCAAAAAATATCTTTTTAAAAATCTGCAAATATCACGGACTGGCACCTGTTTCTTTTCTTCTAACACCGCTAGTTATTCGAAATATCCATGACTCCAAACAGGCATAGCATACGAAATACTATTAACTCCAGACGCTCTCCTCGCAGCATTACGGTGATCTTCCTAATTTGAAGAGAAGTATATCTAAAACTTTGCATAGAATTTTCTCACCTTTCCTCGTTCGCTTCGTGGCTAGTTCGTACAAAGCACTTTCAAGTTTGTCTAAATTCCATTTTCAATCTACGTACCTTTCCCGCCATACGACATTTTATTTCAATTTGATCCAAAGCCAAATCAGTATTTTTTTTTTTACATTCGAGGAAAGCTAATTATTTCAAGACATCAAGCAATTAATTCGCCCAGTTTTCATTAGCTCGATTAATGGGCAGTACCAACCATCAAATGGTCGAGTTTAAACAGCCCTTTCATCTCCCGCCCCCCCCCCCCCCCGTAAGTGCTTTGACATGATAACCAAATATTTCGTTCGGCCAAAGTTCAAAGAACATTCCAGAGCAAATTGCCAACGGGCGAATACCAGTAGGCAGTTCTCTAGTGGGCCTTCGCTCGACTGAATTCAAAAGCGAATAAAGGTTATACGGGGATCCAGAGGCCATCGGTCTCAGGAACGACGGAACCAGGCTAATTTCGCCAAGCGCCAGTTATAAAGCACCATACCGGAAATAGTTTTAGAGAGAGATGAGATATTTAAATTTGTTTTATGCGTTTTTCCTTATTAACCGGAAAAAAATGCTTTAAAATCCGACAATTTGCCAAAAAATTGCCTTAAAAGAAATCGCTTTGTCAAACGGGTTAACTTGCTAATAAGTTTTAGACTTTTGCTTAGACTTTTGTTCGTCCAGCCATCATCTTGGAAAATGGCACACAAACGAGTTTCTTCTATTTTTTCCGATTATTCAGCTTTAAATTGCCTACGACAATGTTTCGTACCTTATTTCCCCTAACTTGCACAAGGAGTGGAGAAAAGGAGGAGTTTCCAAGATACGGACTTTTTCACGGATTTTTTCAGTAGGCTTGCCTTTGTTTGGGTTCAGTTCTTATACAATTCAACTCGTGGTTATCCTACGAGTCCAGACATCGAGACTTTAATGTAGACAGAATTTTTTCGCGATGAGGGTGGTTACACCTTGGAACTCGCTTCCTGGTGTTGCGGTTTGTGCAGTCTGAGTGGGAGCCTTTAAACTAGCCTTTGACAAAATCCTCTTTTACAAATCTTGAAGCGACAGTATTAAATTTAAATTATGTTGGAGCAGTGTAAGTCGGCTTATTGTCCTTCCGTATTCCATACATCTCTCTATGATAGATAAAAGTGTGTATTATAGTTATTATTATACTCGCGTTGCACCACTCGTTCTGAGTTCCGACCCCACGCGTCTAATTGTCGAATGAGTGACCAATTTTCCTTTTACTTGTTTTTATCTATACATAACAGCATAATTAAAGTAGTTATAATATAGTATCACTTTTGCTGCGATTAGTTCATGAATAGTGTAATTCGCAACCGTAGCTTTTAAACGACATTGAAGAGACGAAGCAGTTTTGTTTCTCACGGCAAGGCCGACTGGAGTAGAAGTTACGTTTATTGCCTCCCGGCTCCATGCCAGAACTTGTGTGTGCTGGGAAGGTAATGCCTCTCAGGAAGGCCTTTGTAATTTAAGATTTTGGTGATGTTAAATCTACCTTAAGTGACCGTACAGTGACAAGTGCTAGAATCCTAAGTGAACGTTACAGCGCTCTCGTGTAGTCGTGTATGCATCTATAAATGCCAATTTCCACCGTTAAGGGCGCATTGATGCACACAAGATCTTCTCGCTAGTCAAAAGCTTAAATTTACAAGTCGATCCTTATTTATCTACTAAGTTTTCAGTGTTTAATGAATTAATGAGGCAATACATAAATAATTGAATGTATCATAATTCCTTTTATAATTCCTACAATCCTCAACGAGATATCCTTTGAAATTATAAAGAAAATAGACAGAGCAAACAAATAAAGGATCATAAAAAGTTGGCCTTTAAGCTTGTTGTAACACTATTTGTGATAAAAAGAAAAAGTATGAACTGACTGATACATGAAAGCTGTGTATATATTTTATTTTGTCTTTTGTGACTAGTTGAATTCTCATTCCACATACAAGCCATGTTGGCTTCGTGCATACATATTCTGTATTGCGATGCAATTTCTGAATATAGTGTAGCATGGAAGTAACACAAGCAATTTTATATAGCTACGAGGATTGCAATGTAAATTGCTAATAAAAGTATTAGCAGTCAAGTGATAATCTAATTTACAAACCTTATGTTACCAAGTCGAAAATTGTTTGAAAACCGTGTGTGGAAAATTGACCTTGTAACTAAGACTCAGAATTTGAGGCAGGTGTTGTTTACTTTTGAAAACAGAGAATTCTGACAAAAACAGTTTTAACCCGGTTTCATTCCGGTTTATAACCCGGAATAAACCCAAGAATCAACCTAGTTCAAAAAGTTGCACTTCTCAAACACACTTTTTTTTTCTCACTTCTGGCATTGTGATGACTTATTGCGGCCATTGCGAGCAAAAATTAAATTCCCGAGGAGATTTTGCGACCTGCTTTGCTAGTTGTAATAAGAGTTACGATTATGATGAAAGCTCAGGAATCAAAGCATCAACTTGGCATGGTAAATAACAGCAAAACATCGAAACAAGCAGGGAAATGTCTGAAGTGTAGAGGAGGTAAAAAAAAATAGTTCCACGTCAGATCCTACGGACATCATCAAAACAAGGAAAAATAATCAGATAAATAACTGGACCATGACAAAGCAACAGTTTCAAATCTACACAAGATAATGATATTAGAGCTACTATTTAGAAACACAAGAAGACGTTCAGGAATTGGTGTCCTTGAACCAGAAATGGCAAACGTTTTGGAATCAATCAACTTTACATACAGAAAATTGGAGGAAGAAATTAGAAGACATTGTGAAGCACCTTCAGGTTGGAAAATCCGTGCCCCAAGACATGGAAAAGACGGTAATACCAGAAAGAATCTGAACAGTATTCACGAAATTGAAATATTGAAATATATGATCAAAAAATCAAACCATGGAAGACACTATCCACTGCATTGTAGATGGCTTTGAAGTTAGGAATTACAGAGATGATCAAATTGATAGAGTGCGTCGATTGCCGACTAAAAATAAAACGCAACTCCAATCCATAGTAGTGCAATTAAATTTCCGTGAATACAGAGATGCATGGCTTCAATCTAGGAAGATGTTTGTCATTAATGTTTACATTTTTCGAAATGGAAACGACAATAGAATTTTTATTAATGAACACCTGACACCCCAGTATCATATTCTGAAAAATCAAGCAATATGCCAGAGACAACGACTATAAATATGTATGGTTTTAAGAAGGGAAAATCCACATTAGACAAGATGAACGAGAAAAAGAAATTATATTTGTAAAATCTGAAACTGATGTAGTTTAATAATTATCAAACTAAAACCGTACCATGTAATGGAGGAGAATGAAAATGGATATGTAAATGAATATTTGCTGAATCAATTGATGTGAATCAAAACTTGAAAAAATTAACAATGGGCCAATCTCTCTTGCATGTTAATATAAAGAAATTAAGAAAAAATTGGGATAAGTGTAAGCATTAACGTAACGTAATGAATGTAATATGGGATGTTATTATGGTCTCAGAATTTAGTATTAAGTGTGAAGAATACTATGGTATATCATGAATCACGTTGGATAAACAGACAGGATACTAAAATAGGAGGTGGGGTTTTGAACAGGGCGGAAAGCCAAATGGGCTCGAGAAGGGTTAAATAAAATCGGATGCAAACCTATTTACGTTGCCTTTTGGACTTAAATGTCAGACTGCCTGAGCGGGGAATTGAACCCACGCCTTTTGAAACCAAAGGTGGAAGTCCTACCGTTGAGCCAAACTGAGGCCGTGTCCGTGTGGATCAGCGATAGGACTTCCGCCTTTGGTTTCAAAGGTAGTGAGTTCAATTCCCCGCTCAGGCAGTTTGACAATTAAGTCCAAAAGGCACCGTAAATAGGTTTCCATACGTATTCGGGGTGGGTATTGCAACAGTGCTTGAAATCGGCATACCGGGGATTTCATTACTCTGCGGAAGTATCCTTGCGTTCATTGTGTAAGTCCAGTACGTTTTATCCCCCGAGTCTTAAGGCGGCATTACTGAAGTTTTCATTCCCGTATATTGAAGGCATCCCCTTAAGGACGTGATAACGAAAGCAATACAATAAAGTGTCCCGTCTCATAGCGCCAAGTGATTTATACGATTGGATTGACCCAAAGTGACACTGCTCCATCTCAAATCAATCGATACAGCCAGACTTTGAGGCAAAAGGTCTGAAATGTGATATTTTGTCCTCGTAAATCATTTTCTCCCAACGGCCCTTTCCGAAAATCAAACGTCCAAGTACGACGCTGGGCACCACTCACTAATGCTAAAGGTGTTGGACAAATTCTCTACAATGGTGCTCGTATTTCTGCATCATTAAAAACGTGTAGGGTGCGTTGCGTGTTTGTACCTGTCCTGTAATATTTGCAGAAGGTATAGAATGATGTATGATAAGGTCTAGATATGCGGTTTGTTGAACATCTCTGTAATCTGCGGAGTAGTAGCAACCCGGACCACTGCACTGTGCCTGAGGTTGGTGCTAATGACCTAAGCTGTCGATGCACCACTAAGCCTTAATCTTCCAGATCCCTTCCAAAGGCCCTCTACTCTTCTATCTGAGGCACCTACGAAGATAAGAGTAGCGCTGAATGACAGATAATTTCGCTTCCGATAGACCTTTTTCATTGCTGCAACTTGAATTTTTGACCTTAAATGCGCCAAAAAAGTGCTCTGAAAACTGACCATGACGTCAACTTTCGATCAGACAACGTTAATGTTCAGGCAAACTTTCAGAAAAAAAACTTGGTTGCAAAAAAAAAAATAAATAAAAGGACTCCATATTTTGCATCTAACTTCGTATCAGCAACATTGCGTAGAGATCTTAAAACTAATAGGTTTCGCCTCAACTGGCTGGCACACGGAAAAATTAAACCTGTACATTTTAAATGGCTGTCAAACATTCGCGTCTCTGAACCACGGAGATGCGCGGATTGAACGAGGAAAGCTAAAGATTTCAACGCAAAGTAAACCTTTTCAATACATTTCTCGCTTCGCTCTCTCAGCCTTTTATTTGGCGCTACTCTTAACTTCGTCGGGACCTAAGTTCCGAATGAGTAGGCGTACAAACATGCAAACAAACTAACAAATCGTACGTTTTGAATAATGTAGATGAAATGCTGGCATGCTGAGGCCTGTGAAGGACTAACTGTGAGCAATAATTGCAATTAGCTTGCGTCGAATTGGCATCAGTACATCGACTTTTATGATACTCTGGTGATAGAATAAACTATGTGTAGCAAGGATCGATGCCAATAGAGTGAGCGATGAGAACGACATGGCTGGTTTTTACTTTGAGGATGGCAGAATAATTTAAGCTTCTCTTTTTTAACACTTTAGTTAGGGGCGTATTTACAGGGCGGCTGATAGGAATGCTGGCGGAAATGCGGATGAATAACACGTCGGTTTATCTTGTACTCTCTTGGGGGGGGGGGGGGAGCCGTATTGACATGATCATAGACTGATAAAATGTAACGAACTATGGAAGGAAGTTCTGTGTTGTTTTAAACTCTCATACGTGATTTATTCGTCCACTTGCGGGTTATAAAAGCGTACTTCCGGTCAAGCACATCTATCTTTCACAGAACATCTTAGCAACACACTGGTTCGAGCTTCTTTTCGTGACGTCACAACGTAGCATGCGTCTTTTTCTAATGACATCGGAATAACGGTAATTTCACATAAACCGTATTTACCTGTTGATGACATAGCCTCTCGTATGAATGTAGATGTTTGCCTTACATCTCGGTGTATCATTTTTTTCCACATTTACCCCTAATCAAGATGGCGCTGAACCGGAAAACTACAGTTGAACTTATCTTGCGTACTCACCACTCAAGCCGACATGTTTCTTTCCATTTGGATATTACTGTCTGTTCGCTTTATTTGCCACCGGATGAGGTCTTTGGGGTTGGTGACCTGGAGGACCTGGTCCGCCAGCTTCCTGCCCCTTTTCTGTTGCTGGGCGACTTTAACAGCCACCATGTCCAGTGGGGGGGGACCCCAAAAAAAAAAAAAAAGAGGGAACCTTAGGGAGGAGAAGACGCAGGGAGGAACCCTCTAAACTGAACGATGGAGCCATGACACACTGTAACTTGGCGACGGGCAATTGGTCAGCGGTGGACTTAGCCTTTTGCTCGCTGGTCATCCCGGTTCACTTCACTTGGGCTGTCACTGCCGATCTGCATGGAAGCGATCACCTCCCCATTGTGTTGTCCACAACACAAGGGGGGTCTGTGGCTTCCAGGCCAGCCCGGTGGGCGCTTAAGCGTGCTGAATGGTCAGCCTTTGCTGAGGCTGCTGTGTTTCAGCGTGCGGTTGAGGACTTTTCTGATGTGGATGAACTTTCCACTCATTTCACTGATGTGGTCCTTGCTGCTGCTAATGCTACTATCCCGCGTACGTCCACACAGCCGCGGCGGGTTCCTGTTCCGTGGTGGACGCCTGCTTGCGGGCAGGCCATTCAGGCCCGCCGGCGAGCGTTACGTGCATTCACGGTCAGCCCGACTACTGGCAACTTTGTAGCGTTTAAGCGCTGTCGTGCCCGTGCCAGGTATGTCATCCGTGAGGCGAGACGTGCTTCGTGGACAGCTTATGTTTCGTCGATCACGCGCTCCACGCCTGCTCAGCAGGTGTGGCGGAAGGTGCGCCAGATCTCGGGGAGGAGCGTTCTTCCCCCGGTTTCACAGCTGAAGGTGGCGAATACCGTGGTCTCTTCTGTGCCAGATATCGCCAATTGTCTTGCGTCTGCATTTGCGCGGGTCTCGAGTGATGACCATTATGATCCTGGTTTCCTCGGGATTAAGCGTAGAGAAGAGGCTCGCTTTCTTGACTTTCGCTCCGATGGGCTAGAGGAGTACAATTTACCATTTACCTGGCAGGAATTTGTTTCAGCTTTGTCCAAGTCGCATGACTCCGCCCCGGGCCCTGATGATGTTCACTATCAACTGTTGAAACATCTGACCCTTGCCTCCCAGCAGTTCTTGCTGGGGATGTTCAACCGTGTGTGGGCAGAGGGCTCTATTCCAGCAGCGTGGAAGACAGCAGTGGTCATCCCGATTGTAAAACCTGGCAAAGACCCTACTTCTCCTTCCAGTTATCGCCCAATCGCTCTGACTAGCTGTGTCTGTAAACTTATGGAACGGATGGTCAGTGAGCGGTTGGTGTGGGTGTTGGAATCACGGGGATTCTTATCTGTGTCCCAGTGTGGCTTTCGACGGTTTCGGTCAACTATCGATCATCTAGTTGCCCTTGAATCAGATGTGAGGGAGGCTTTTCGCCTGCGTCATCATCTGGTTCAGGTTTTCTTTGACTTGGAGAAGGCGTATGATACGACGTGGCGTTATGGGATTCTCCGTAATCTCTATAACTATGGCTTGAGGGGACAGATGCCACTGTTGCTTTCTGCTTACCTCTCAGGCCGTTCTTTCCGCGTTCGTGTCGGGGCGACTCTTTCCCGCCCGTTTGTCTTGGAGAATGGTGTGCCTCAAGGTGGTGTTCTTAGTGTCGTCTTGTTTGCTGTAGGGATCAACCCCATTGCTCAGCAAGCTGCTGTTCCCCAGTCATTGTTTGTCGATGACTTCGGCCTGCGCTTTCGGGCAGCTCGCATGCAGACCTGCGAGCGGCAGCTACAGCTGGCAATTAACAAAGTCCAGACCTGGGCGGTAAGTAATGGTTTCCGGTTTTCTCCGGACAAGACTGTGTGCATCCACTTTTGCTGCCAACGAACACTGCACCCGGATCCTTGCCTATACTTGGGACAGGCACAAATTCCTGTTGTCCCACAGGCACGTTTCCTGGGTCTGGTGTTCGATTCCAGGTTGTCTTGGCTTCCACACTTACGTCAGCTTAAAGACAAGGCTTTGCGGGCGCTTAACATCTTGCGGGTCCTGTCGGGCACTTCATGGGGTGCCGATCGCGCTGCCATGTTGCGCCTCTACCGGGCCCTTGTCCGCAGCAAACTTGATTATGCATGTATGGTCTATGATTCGGCTAGTGACTCCACTCTCCAGATGTTGGACACAGTGCATCACAGTGGCCTGCGTGTGGCGACTGGGGCTTTTCGAACTTCTCCAGTGGTCAGCCTCTATGCTGAGGCCTCGGAGCCACCTTTGGCCATTCGTCGGCGACAGCTTGCCATTCAGTATGCTGTGCGTTTGCGTGCTGTGCAATCCAGTCCTGCTTGGTTCATGGTTTTTGGGCCAGATTTGCGAGTCGGTAGACGCAGGGTGGGTAAGGGTGATTTCCGCGATAGGCTCCAGCAGTCCTGTCAGGAGATAGCCTTTGAAATGCCCTGCGTCTTGAGGCTTGGGAGAATGCCAGTTGCCCCTTGGCTTGTCCCAGGTGGCAGTTTCATTTTTGCTCTGGCGTCCCTCCCGAAGGGTTCCACTCTACCAGCAAGGTACTTACAGGAGTTCCGACGGCTGAGTTCTCAGTACGCCGGTTATCAGCGCCTGTTTACTGATGGGTCGAAGTCCGACGTTGGCGTGGCGTGTGCTTGTGTGTGTAAGGGTGTAACGGTTGCCCATCGCCTT
Source organism: Lithobius niger (assembly GCA_023313725.1). Lineage (NCBI taxonomy): Eukaryota > Metazoa > Arthropoda > Chilopoda > Lithobiomorpha > Lithobiidae > Lithobius > Lithobius niger. Next base: position 13,728 of record JAHWFP010190644.1, read on the forward strand.
CCATCAGGCTATTCTGTGTTCTCTGCAGAGCTTTTGGCTCTTGGTTTGGCGGTGGAATGGATCCTTGACCTTCAGGGCACGCATTTCATTGTCTTTAGTGATTCCATGAGTGCCCTGGAGTCCTTGGCGAATTACAATCCTCGGAACCCCTTGACACAACGTGTCCAAGCTTTGCTTTCCCGCTTGCCTGGCCAGCGGAAAACCGTGCTTTTCTGCTGGATCCCGGGCCATGTTGGGATAGCAGGGAATGAACAAGCTGATTCTGCTGCGAAAGGGGCCCTTTCTGGCCCTCTCGGTAGGGATCTCAGCCTTGTTCCCTCAGATGCCTTTCCAACTCTGCGTCTGAGGTTACACGCTTTTTGGCAAACCTTGTGGGACAGACAGGACGGTAATAAGTTACGGGCCATTAAAGGCACTGTCGAGGAGTGGCACTCGGCGTGTCGCCGCAGTCGCCGTGAGGAGGTTGTGTTGGCCCGTTTGCGAATTGGTCACACCAGACTTACTCACTGTTTCCTTTTGCGGGGGGTTGACCCTCCTGAATGTTCTTGGTGTCGACGGCCACTTACGGTCCGGCACTTACTTGTTGATTGTCGCCATCTTGATGGTGTTCGTCGTCGGTTCCATCTTCCGCATGACATTGCACGTCAATTGGGCGATAAGTCTGTCCTCCTGTCCGGTGTTTTTCAATTTTTGCAGGAGGTACAGATGTATGACAGGATTTAGAATAGGGGTTTGGGTAATATCTCTGTAATGTGTGGTGCAGTGGCAACCCGGACCACTGCACTGTGACTGAGGTTGGCGCTAATGACCAAGCTGTCGACGCGCCATTAAGCCTCAATTCCCCCCCCCCCCCCCGACATAAAAAGTGTTGTTTTTTTCCCAGAAACACAGAAGGGACAACAATGGAAAAAAATAACCAAGACCAACAAAGCTAATACAACAAACTTTACTTGGTCACAGTCTTCCTAATTAAACCAGGAACTGAAAACGTAAACTGAAAACAGGGTTGAGAAAGGGGCAAAAAAGTCAGACAGTAAACAGTAAACTAAAAAAATACAAAGACTCGGTCAAACGTCTAAGATTTGACCGAAAAAAATCGTCGTTCACCAGACGTCAACAAAAAACCGACAAAACATTACCAAGTTACCAAATACAGCATTCCCACTAAATAAATGTAACTTTAATTATATTTTCTCCACCCGACTGCATCAAAATCTAAGGGGCGACAAAATTGTGGAAAAAAAAAAGGTTCTGATTTTCGCGGTTCTTCAAATTGATTTGATGGGAGGTTAAATTATAGGTAACAATTAGTAGTCATGGTAGCTGCGTGGTGTGGTGGTAGATTAGCCACCTGAAGAAGGTAAAATGGCAGAGAACTGGAGAGGAAACCCTGGAAAAGTTTGTGCCAATCAGTTCTAGTGAGGGTAGAGTGGTTCAGACTCCTTTAGCCGTGACATGCTCTTTTCGTTTTGATTCTGGTCAGTATGTAGTCCCTTACCATGAACTGGGGTTTCCAGGCGATAAACATATTATGTGGTGATTTCAGCTTCTTTATTACAATTTAATGCACGGTGGTGACGTCACATTAACACCTGCCCATGCTAAGAGTGTAGTCGTTATATACGGTTAACCTGAAAATCCACACACGTCGCCGTGGGTTAATTTTGATAACCCACACTTTTTTGATAATCTAACACTTTTTTCGGGATTTACACGACGCCTGCACCACCACATGACATATAATGACCGACTTTGGAAAACTACCGTACACAACACAAATTCAACCAGCACACCCCATTGCAACCACCTTAAACAGACACATTTGCAACCTGCGACATTTTCCGTACTAACCCGAAAAAAATCGCGTACTATGCGATGCCCTCACCCATGAAGGAATGGCCCAACCCGGCAACCTTTTGTCACAACGATACGAAAACTAGGCTACTGACATAGAAATACACCTAAAAATCTACGAGACTCACAAGCGAGTAGTAGTAATAATAATAATAACAATGTAAGTTCGTTGCAAACGCAACCGGAATGACAAGGACCTGGTGGTTACTAACTGCCATCCGATGTTAAAACTAAAAAATTTTAATTGCAAAAGTTTAAAAGTTTAAAACGAAGATAGATGGCTCGGCTGCATTGGAAGTGTAGATGGTATTTTGTAGGGGTCACAAATGACTTACCATCAAGGTTAGACATACCAGGGACACAATGGTCCCCGATGGCATCGCCAAACGTGAGGGACAAGCGAGGGGAAAAGCCGGGTATCATTGTCAATGTTTCTTAAAATAATAAAATGTAATAAAATAAAATAAATATATCGTAGCACATACAAAGCCAATTGTCAATAATAGTAAAGATATTAAAAAAATTAAAATAATAATATTAATAATACAAAATCCATACAAGAAAAGTTAAAATACTGTATTGGTCGTTTAAGGAACACACTTAGAGGCTCCTTAAGGAGCAATCTGCAAAAACCCGATATGGTGTTTGCACATACTGTTTCTGAGCTCTGGGCATTCCAAATTTTGGCGACGAGTAAGTGAAAAAAAATTCTTTCTACAATCCTTAATGGAACCCTGAATAACGAGTTTCCATTGGTGCCCCCCTAGTGAAATGGGTCCTCGACGCGAAGTCAAAGAATGGAAGATCAACAGGATTAATGCCATGCAATATCTTATAAGTTAAAATCAAATCGGACCTGATCCTACGTAGTCCCAGTAAATCTAAGCCGCACCTAATAAGTCTATCGTGATAGTGTAAATCACGCAGCCCCAGGAAGTTTTTTGGTGAATTTACGTTGTATAGATTCAATAAAGTCAATATCCATTTTAAGTCAACAGTACATTTTACACTCTCATCTTATTTAAACTATTGAAGTAGAAAAAAAATATAGTTTTACCTTAAAACGCAAACATCGGCAACTAAACGGAACGGAACGTCTCTCCCTGTCGCTTCGACTTCGCACACAGGAAACTTCTCACCCTGAAGCTTCCGTTCAGAAATTTACATAAGTCGCATGTAAATATTCTTAAATTCATGATTCACATATAAAATTTACAAACAAATATCTTTAAAAACTTAAATAAATCAGGTAAGTTAGCTCGACGTCACACCTCAGCATTAGAACACATATCCATAAACAAGACCCGGTAAACCTGAAATAATTGATCTTTTGCTCGAAACGGCACCGTTCAAATATCTCGGGGTGGCAACATAACACTCGCGCTAATCACGCTCGTGCGATTTCGCCACCCCTCGATATCTGGCCTGTTCGTTTCTTGCAGACGATCAATTATTTCAGGTTAACCTGGTCTTGTTCACGGATATTTATTACTTAATAATACAAAAGAATACAAACGAACCATTACAATCCGCTAAATACAGCGGCATTTTATATAATTTTAAAAATGGAGCACTACGTAAAAATCATGTGGGTTTCTGTCCTGTAAATATAGAAAATGATGAAATGTATTACAAAAGCCCTCGCTCGGCCGAGTAGTTGCTGTGATCTTCAGAAATCAATTATATCATACTGAATACGTAAATTATTAACTATGTAAAACTTGGCATTGTGCGGTTTTGATGTGCTGCTCTGAGGTCACCGCAAAGTGGACGAAAATTCCTGGTTTTTATCATGTATTTTTTTTTTTTACATGGATTACTAAATCTTGTTTTTAAACGTTCTCTTTTGTAATTTTGTACGCGCAATGCAAGCAATAAGAATGAAGACTTTACAGACTGACTGCCATCTGCTAAGTTTTGCTAAGTTTTAAAAACTTACAGGTTTTTACATCGGGTCGGTTAAAACTTGTCTAAACATCAACCAAATTAGTTTTCGTTCGCTGGGATTGCGTAGATAAACAAGAGATTGTTTATTTATGGTGCAGGGCGAACACGTCTTCGTAAAGAATGGTGCAATGAACCGTAATGCAGCGTAGGAGTTGAGTGACAATGGTCATCGTGTTAAGTGGATCGACAACGCCCAACGAGCTGTCATCGTTCTCAATATTTAATGTTGTAAAAGCGCTCCAGTGCTTGCAACTAAAATTAGAATTGTGCTACACTCTATGCTGTAACTCGCAGAGTATTCATTAAAACCGTTGTTATACAAGTGTCCTTGCAACTGTCCTGTCCGAGTAGTTTTAGGTGAAAGTCGGTTCAAGTTTTGAAAAGCTCTAGGTTTCGTATACATCTCGCGTTGGTTGCGTTTCTTTATTTTGAAAAATAAACTGCAGCATATTGCAAGATATATATTAAAAGATGATCCCGATAGCTCAAATACTCGCCAAATACGTTTAGGGCGCGTATATGCAACTATAAGATGTTCTCGCTCGCCGAACGCTGTTTGCTAGTCTACGGATATTTATTTACGATTGGTTTCCAGTTTCTACTAAATGAGTGGTAAAACATAAATATATATAGAATAAATAGCAACACGGATAAAGAGCAAAGTACAATATAGTAATTTTAAACATTGTTGTCATTTCACGCTCTTTCCCAAATTTGCCATTCTCGCTCCAAGAATAGTTTCTAGCAGTGATCAGACAACGGTAGAATAAATAGCTGATAGCAGCGAGAATTAAAAATTCAACAGGTCTTCCATTTCGGAGTTATCGAACCGAAGACATACCATCGAATGCCGGCATTCAGAAATCAGTCCGTCGTCTTGTACAGCAGTAAAATTTGTTTTATTGTTGTCATAAATCGACGCTGTCATGTTGCATGCCTCGTACGTCGTGTCGTGAGGCACGAAGAGAAGATCTGCATCCGAGTTGTTGCCATGGTTCCTACATATACACAACTCGCAAGCCTTATTCTCCTGTGAAGGCAAGAAGCAGTTAGCAGATTTCATATTAACCAAGTAAAAACTAGTGAGCGTGAGTATTGCCGTTGCATAAACCCGGCTTAGGGTGCATTTAAGGCATAAGATCTTCTCGTTCACGTAAGCTATTTGCGAGTCTACCATTGCTTATTTACGTTGAGCTTTCCATTTGTATCAACCGAATGTGGTGGCCAATGCATAAACAATTAAATGTCACTTATAAATAACAACAATGGCAAATAAGCGGCTACAGCGACTGCCTAGTCGCACCGGTCTTCTGTACAGTTCCTTCACTTCCAATGTTGAGGCGCACACCTATCATGCACTACAACAGCTAGTTGTATTATACTAGTCTAAAAGCAGTAGCCATCACAATTGCCGGTGTTAGCTTTTAGGCCTGTTTTACATTTTAGGCGTAATTGTCAGCGTTTAGGCCTAATTTTAACCAGCAGTTTTAATTTCGTAAGTAGCAACTAACGGAGATATGGATTGTATAGTGAGCCAATTCATTTGTGCAACACGGTGCGCCTTCAGGCACACAGTTACAGTCTTATAATGTAACGCGCAAAGTTGCCTATACTGTATAGATCAGTGGTAGTAGGGAAGTGACGAGAGAGACGCTGTTTATGAAGCCAACAGCGACTCGTAGCAACTTGACGTTGCTATGGTAACATGATTTTAGGCCTAATTTAAAAAATGCAGTTTTAAGTTCGTAAGTAGAAGATATGCCTAATGGAGAATTTGGTTCGATGGTAAGCCTATTCATTCATGCAACAAAGCGAAGAGACTATTTAAACGAAGCTAAAATCCATTTATTTTTGTTGAGGATTTTAATTTAGGATTTTCATTCGACGATCAAATGTTATTATTTAACTTAGTTACGTCGAAGCAGTCTATTAGCTATGAGGAAGTAACGATGTTTTAATTTGTCATGTTATTTAACTAACTTCTCACACTGAATCTAACGTTGTAAACAATGGTCGTCAATATCTGGTACCGTTGCGAAGTTGAAAAAAGAGACGGACGGACGGACAAAGTCGTTGCAATAGTCCAGTTGTAAGTACAATAATAATTTCAAACATTGCTACAACATTGTCGCTCTCCTCGCTATTTTCAAAATTTGCTTGTGACATTGTCGTCATGGGTCACCTTTCTAGTCGCGAGCCACAAGGAGAGGATATTTCTCTCCTCTTAGCTGCCATGGTAACTAGGTATAGACAACTCGAAAGCCACATCAAGCTCCATCAATGACCAGAAGAAACCAGCGAATTTTGAATTAAAAAAAAAATGTAAAATATTTATAAAATATCTTTTATAACTACGTAAAAGATAGTGGGCGAGGGTTGTGATTCGATGCGTAAACAAGATTGTAAATTCCACTGGGAGATTTCTAAAATAAAAGGATTCATGTTCAACTCGTGTCTCCGTAGCTATCGAGTCTGAGAATAAATCCCAGTGGATTTGAAAACCGAGGAATACTAAACATGCATTGTGTGCATTTGAGCTGTCGGACTGCTTTTAATATATTTATTTCTTTTAAATTTTCTAATTCTGATAGTATTTAACACCGTCGAAACCTGACAGATTGGGACTCAACTGAAATGAAAAAAAAAATATGAAGCAGCACACGTAGCAGGTGGACGTGACATTATCTCAGGAAAAGGCTTCTACACAATTTCCGATTCCACGTATACAGGGTGAGGGAACTAAAGTGTTACGAGCCGGTATCCTGTGAATGGCTAATGAGAGAATAATAATGGTAGAAATGCAAGGATCTGTGTGATGGGGGACGTTTACACGAGAAAGAAAGCAATGACCTTGAATGAATATTTCAAGGTCATTCTCTGCTATCTTCTAAACGAGATTTGTTCCGGCATAAAAGTAAATTAATTAGTCGTACGCAATGACACAATATGCACACACACAAAAAGATTCAAAATCGGATAATAAATAAAATAGTTACGATTGTGTTTAAAAGCCAGCCCTGAACATGTTGGCTGCACTGTAGTTTTTCTTTTTTTTTTTGGTTAAATTAATTTCTTTGAGCCTTAAGTCAGCCGAAGAAACTTAATGCTTGTATGGCTGAACCGGCTTAATTTTGAACATTACCAGACTTTTAGAGAAGAAGAAATATCTGGTAAAAGGAGGTGCCAAATCGGGGATTCGATCCGGGAAACCTCCGATCATCGTAGGGGCCGAAAGATTGTCCAGAATTTGCTAAAATAGTTCCCATAGCCGCTGAAAGAGCATGGTAGCCTCTCACGCTACCCTGGCCGGCAGTCCTGGAGGGGATTTTGCCAAGATCCCCTTTCCAGGGGTTCGACTAGATCCGCAAACCTCCAGCAACTAGGCTGAGCTCTCTCACAACTCAGCCACGATGACCAGTCGGCAGTCGGCTTCACTACAGTGCAACCAACATGTTCAGAGTTAGCTTTTAAACGTCATTGTAAGGGACCGGTCATTATGTAACGCTAGGG
>JAHWFP010190645.1:0-15251 GCA_023313725.1 Lithobius niger
TTGTCGAGTCTTTTCTTACTACGCCACGTATTTGGCTGTTATTATATTCTGTGATTTTTGGTATTATTATTTGACGAGTCGAGCTTTATTGAACAAATTCCAGGCCCTGTTAATCCGCTCATGTTGAAGTGTAACAATTATCCCTCGTAATTTACGTAAAGTGCATCCATACGCTGCATTCTAGTTGCTTTAAATTCGTGTACACACGCATGAGTATCATGTAGAGTAATTAGATAAAAGTGTCTTTTAAATTCTTTATCTCAAGCTTTTGAGACGTGACTTCCGCCGGAAATAAACCCTTGCTTCCATAAAAAGCCAATTCGAACGCTTGAAGTTTCCTTCTCTGACAGGCCTTGAAATATTAAACAGCTTTTCTTTTCTTCTTTTTCTTTTGATCGAAGCACAAGTACGTGCTTAAGCCAGGTTTATTATTTACCGGGTGCTCATAACCTCATGTTAATCCCGAGATGACAAATGAGTCTTGCACTTAAGAAAAGTCTCCTCGAATATCCCTGCAAAATAATTGGGTTGCTCTTGAGCTGGCTCAAAAAAAAAAAAAGTGAATGCTTTGTTGTGTTCTTTCCGGGTCAACAGGATCCACTTTTTTTTTTTTACGGCCCGTCATTCTATATTAATAAAATGAAGATTCACGAAGGTTTTCCACAGGTTTTACAATGCCGCTTTTTGCCCCGAAAAATGTTGGGTTCTCGTAAACTACGTGCCGTCGTCTTGGGACGCAAGCTGGATTGTTTCCCCTCGCCATTTTGTTAAAAGAAGGCATGGTTTTAAAAATTCTTGTGAGGTTACAGATCGTTTCGTGGTACCAAATTCAGTAGAAATTGAATTAGGGTTGCGATAGAATTTCGCGTGGTCCTGGGTGAATTGTAGGTTAATCTTTGCCTCGAGATTGAGTACGAGGGTCGTACGTCTTAATATAAATCAAATTCCATACCTTTTCCAGTCTCGTAGTTCCATTTTCAAATCCGTTTTCTTCCACAAAAAAATACGAAACGCGCATTTTACTTTGGCTTCAAGAAACTAACTAGCAGTTTTGTTTATTTATTTTTTTTTTGTCAAAAGAAAGAAGCAGACAAGTCAATTTGCCAAGAATTTTCGGTAGTTTATGTCTAAACCATGCGCAGTGGCTGTTTGCCGTGACGTTACCGTGAGTTAGCCAATGACGAACGAGAACAACGACTGTTTGGCCGTCTGATTGGACTAGCCCAGTCACGTGATATGCACGTCACAGCAAACAGCCATGGCGCGTGGTATAAGAGTTCACTTTTATATTGTAAAGTAGTACTACAAACCATCCTCAGGGGATGTTAAATAAACAAGAGATAAAACGGATGATGTACAAAATGTGCGCTGCCTGTTTCAATATCCGTCTGATACAGGGAGGTGATTCGGTCGTATTACAGACAGTCACATACGCAAAACCAAAAATCGTCCAAGTTCCACTATTCAAACTTGCAAATTTTCGCTCGAATTTTCGACTATATCTGCTGATAGACTTCTTCAGGCAAGTTAGTTAGTTGGCGGTTGTTGTGCAAGACTCATGACTGAAGAAGACTATCAGTAGTGATAGTCGAAAATTTGCAAGTCTGAATAGTGGACTTCTTCAGGCAAGTTAGTTAGTTGGCGGTTGTTGTGCAAGACTCATGACTGAAGAAGACTATCAGTAGTGATAGTCGAAAATTTGCAAGTCTGAATAGTGGAACTTGGACGTTTTTTGGTTTAGCGTAAGTGACTGTCAGTAACATGAAGTCAACCAAAGTAAATTTGCCGAATTGACGGTGTTTACGTTGGATTCAGTAGAAGTTTACAATGTAAAAAAGCAGCAGCGCGTGTTTCACATTTGTACTCGGACCGTTTTGTTGAACACCGCTTGATGAAGGTAGGTAGTTTTTTAGACCGCCCGCGCACTGAGCGACTTGGCCGCGCTGCCAGGTCGCTGCAGCCAATGAGAATGCTTACCGTTTATGGAAAACCACGCACTAATCATTTTCATTGGCTGCAGCAACTTGCTCAGTGCGCGGGCGGCCTTAGTAGTAGTTCACAACGTAGAAGTGGACAGACATAAACTATAGAAAATTCCCAACCTTGTTTGCTTCTTCTGGCAAAAACGCAAAAAATGTTAGCTGAAAAAGAAACAAAATGGATTTTAAATTATAATTTGCCCATGCTAGACCCAAAATTCACTAATTCACAGGAGCAAATATTGTCGGTTATGAAAGAGAATATTGACCAGTGCGACTTTTTTTTTCTTAACGGCGGAATGCGGGCATTTTTTTTGTAAAAGAATAAAGGCTATTCAAGGTAATTTTATGTCAATTTTTTTTTCATAATGTTGCCCAAGTTGAATTGCTGAAAATTGGATGTGAGAAAATTCTAGGTTTTTCCATTTGATATGGACAATCTGTCAGATTTCCGTACTTTCAGGGCCTGGAAACGGGCCTTATGGAATTCCAGACTCTTGCCGCTAGCGTACGAACACTGTAAAAGTGAATTAGTTTGTTTATATGCAGAGCTCAATTTGAGGAACCATAAACAAATTCAAGCACTTTCGACTTTTTACATTACCTATAATAAAATTCATAGGTAGCTATAATCATAATAATAAATTAATAATAATAATAATAAAATAATAATTTATTTCTTAGGGTAAATGGATCCGAAGTTATGGCAAGAACTTGTATGTGCCGTGCTAGGTCAAAGTTGAGATCAAATATAGTACAATTATAAACAAGTTATCATCTCAGTTGTTAAGCTTGCTCAATTGTAAAATGTGACAACAACAACGGTGACACCGAACGATAAAAATAATTTAAGTTAAACTAGTAAAATGCAGTTCAAAAAGGAAAGTCAGAATCATAATTAAGGAACCACAATTCGAGTAAAAAAAGTGTACGAATTTAATTACAGTAAAACTCCAAACATTTCAGATAGCACCAATCAATCACAAAAGACTAACACAACGTTAAGTTTACCACTTACGTTCGTTTGGAGTCAACCAGTTAAGCCAGCAGCTCTTTTTCAATGGGCTAAAGATTCCATTTTATCAAATTATTCAGGGAGAACGTAAAAAAAATTGTCGAAATGCAGAAGTCTCTCTCAAGACACACGCTAGTGTGTTGCCCGCCAAGATTAACGATAACATCCAGATAAAACGTTGTGTCTTTACACGTTGTGTCTTTACAGCTAAGGTAGTTTGGTTGTTTTCAGCCATCTGTTGCATAATTATTTCATAATCATTAATCATATTATTTCATAATAATTATTTATCTATGCGACAGAAGAGGCTAAAACTTGTGTGATCGGGAGACTTTGGTCGCCTGACAACATAGAAGTCCCTATTAATGACACAGCTTACCGTTTTCTTGTTGAAAAAACGACGTGAATAACGTTGCCATTTGCCTAATTAGCTACTGGCAACGCTTTTTTTTCTATATATTCACGAAAATGAATTCTTCCATGCGGTGAATAAAGCTGGTTCTTAGCTCATTTTACAGGTATTGCTCTGGAGATGTGCTCTTTTCATAAGGCCTCTTCTAAGGTCAAGTGGTTCATGGGTTAGGGACTTCTAAACGACCAAATGATTTTTCTTGTTGCTTTGGAAAAATATTATACCTGTCAATTTCTGCATTTATGCTCTCTCTGCCTTGAGTACTTAAAGTTGTGCCGATCCGGCCAGCTTGCCCACCTACTGCGCATGCGCAGCCCTCCGTATAGAAGAGCCACCTTTTGTTCTCAAGCGACTCGTCGTTGGAGGTCGCTTCTGCCCTTCTCCCTACCGATTGGTTTTCTTTCAAGCCGCCCTCAGCCTCACATGCCCCGCTTCACTAGCATTCGTAAGAAGTTCTTGTGATATATAATAATAATAATACTTTATTGCTTAAAACACGCTCGAAGTTGTTGTGGAAGTTGTCGGAATAGCAATACTCAACTTAACTAAATAAGACTGTTCAGGTTTTTCATAGTTCCAGTAATAATATGTGTTCAGTTTTTTTTAATTATTCTGAATTCAGTTCTCATTTAGTAAATATTTGTTTAATTCTGGTTTCAAGTTTTTTATACTCGTATAATTTAGTGAGTGCTGTGTTACACAGCTGACGTTCAATGGTGTGTAGTTATTTTTATTTCTTACTCCATATTTGTTTGTTTATCTTTGTAATTCATATCCGTTAGTGTTTCTTCTTCATCTTTGGTGTTTTTTTCATCATTATAGGTTTTATGTTTATTTTCAAAATTATTCTTTGTTTATTATTATTTCTTACCTCAGCTTGATCACCGTCAGAATTTTTTGGTTTTTATAAATTTCTTTTCTTTTAATAAGTTTATTTCCAAACAAGTTTATTACTACTTTATTTTGTACATTTTGAAGTATTTGAATTATATAATCTGATGTTAAACCATAAATATCAATGCTATATGTTAACTGACTTTTAATCCAAGCGTTACACAAGGTTTGTTTATTCTTATTATTTAAACTTTTCTTAATTGATAGATATTTGAATGTAAGTATCTTATTTGTTCATAACCATCTTTAATTTTTTTTTTATTCTAATACGAGTCTAGAACTAAATCCATGTATATTGTTTGATTTTGTTTTCTATCATAGTACGTTATTTTGTTACAATTATATTTTTTTAATATTATTTATCACTAGATTACACTTTTCTCCATGGACGATTATTTTTGACTCCTTCTTTTTCTTCATTTTCGGAACAGTAATGGTTTTGTAAAGTGGTTTTATTCCTTATTTATACATATTTAATTTTCAAAAAGCCAACAGTTTAATAAATTTAATTCTTTTTGTAAATCTTTTAACATGACTCCTAAATAGTTAATTAAAATAAGAATCATGTCATCAGCAAAGTGATATAAGTATCGTATATCTATACCTATATTTACATCGTTTGTAAAAATTAGAAACAGCAGTGGTCCTAACACAGAGTCTTGTGGAACACCAAATGCTATTTCTGAACCGTTCTGTACTCCCTATTGATTTCATAAATGCTTTTCCATTTGTTAGATAACTTTGAATTATGTTCATTCAACGTACTTTTAGATTTTAGAGTCAACTTACTTCTAGATTTTAGTCAACTTACTTTTACATTTTAGTGCTAACTTACTTTCAGATTTAGAGGCAACTTACTTTTAAATTTTTTAGTCGACTTCTTTATGCAATCGAAACAAGCCTACAGTACGTTATGCATGCTTACATAAGCCTACTTATTTTTGACTATGTGTAAGTAATGACTGATAACCACTGTAGTTCTTTTTTGTATTAAACAGGACGGAAAGCCAAATCGGCTCGATAAATGATAAAAAAAAACCCACCTATTTCCGTTGCCCTTTGGACTTAAATGTCCGACTGCCTGAGTGGGCATTGAACCCTTGACCTTTGAGACCAAATGCTGAAGTCTTACCTCTAAGCCATACTGACATAAGGTTGTGTCAGTATGCCTTAGCGGTAGGACTTAGGCATATGGTTTCAAAGGTCGAGCGTTCAATTACCGCTCATGCTCATTTAAGTCCAAAGGGCAATGGAAATGGGTTTGCCCATTTATTTGTGTCTTTTGCCTTTTTTTTTGTATGTATGGTAAATATTTTTTGTTTGTTTATTTTAACAGGAAGCTGCTGTCAATGGCGATCACCTTTGGGTCCCAACTAGTGCCTCAGGAGATTTTTGCTACGTGGGAGAAAATGACTGCTCAGTAAGTGGAGATTTGTATTAACCCTGCCACTCTATGTGATTGGCGTTTAATTTCATCAGACGTCAAAAGAAGACTTCCCATTTCATACAACTCTCGCTGAAATGGTGTTCGTGTGGTTTTGGTATCTGCTTCTGTGGAGGAAAAGTAATTACCGTGTTCTTACGGGTCGGAATTTCAGCTAATGCTATTTGCAGAGCTTGGGCTTAGAGATTATTGCTCCTTATACGAGTGTTACCGAGTGTGTTTTATCGCGGACTAACTTGGATACGTGCACATCATTTCTTTCCATGGAGCAAATTAGAGTCTTAGGTACTTTTACCTGAGCCAGCGCTAAAGCATAAATAATTCACTAACTTTGAGCAACGATCTAATTGTTTGAGAGCTTGGCTGAACCTGCTGGTAATTTCTGGAGTGGTAGTTCTAGACTTTAGAGCAATGTGTGGGGTTATTGTTGGGTCTCAAGAAAATGTAGGGAGTAAATAAAAAAGAACAAGAATGAAAGTCAGGAAGGAAATGCAGGGAGTAAATAAAAAAGAAGAAGAATGGAATTTAGGGAGACAATCTGCAAAAGGAAGGCAGTAGTTAAAGGAAACGGCCAGGCATTGAATCAAGGCAAGCTACTCAAAAAAATAAAAACGTAGATGTCGTAAAGCGGTCCTGTTCTTCCAAACCACTGGAGCACCACTTTAAGAGTGGCGCCCTGGCGGCGTGTTTCAGCTTAAAGGGTCGACCACTGACTCCTCTATGGGCAGCCTTTTTTGACGTGGCGTGCAGGTCTTGAATTTGATACTTGCCACCCTTAATTGGGGCAAAAAGTGTTCTAACTTGTGATATTGGGTAAAGGTTGTTGGCTATAGTGGAGTGTAACTATACTCACGAGCCAGACAACCAGATTCAAGTTTTAGGCTCAATTTTTAGTCTGTCTATAGGGCAGTGACACAACGTTGTTTTATCGTATATAACTCTATGCTGGAGCCAGTAACTGGGATAGCTGCAAGGGTCACCGGAGGGCGGAGGCGGGAAAAGAAGGGCGTCTTACTGAAGACAATGCTGTTAAGAGTGGATTTCTTAGGCTTATAATGCGCGATTTTTGTCGATTTGTTGGCAGTTGCTGATATTTTTAAGCAAGTGGAATCTTTATTTTCCAATTACAACCTAGCAGCATAAGGGATTGGAGAAAACAACGTCTTATAAAGCCTATGAAGTCCGCTCTCAAAGCACTGCCTTGACTGGAAGTGCCGTTTAAAACCCTCCACTTTAATCTAGTGCCCCTTGCAGCTATATCTCTTGAAGCCAATATGACGTCACATGACGCTGCTCTATACAGCACACTAATGGGCTTTGCGGTAAGTATCACACATTTGGCGCCGGCACCAAGCATTAAACACCACCCGTTCATTATATTGGTTTTTTTTTTTTACGATACTGTCAGCGTAGCTGGGCTAGCAATTCTAGTCTAATATTACAAACACGATCAGATCCGAAGCAAGTTCCAATTGTGCGCAATGCTAACAATTTCGAGATCCGAGTATCGTTTCTGAATCAATCTTTTCCAGTTGTTTTGCAATCATTTGAACTTTAATAACTTATATTAAAGAGACACCCGGCCTGCTTTATAACATTCCGCCTGCCTGATAACAGTTCGCACTAGTCGCCTTCTGCGCCAAAACGAACACAAAGGTCATCTGAGATAGTAGCTGCGTTCTTCGCAGTGAAAGAACGTAGCTACTGTCTCATTTGGCGTTGTGCCTAATAGACGAACCAGCATGAACGCGTTAATCGTGTCGTCACAAACAGGAATGATTCTCGTATTTTAACATCACAATTTATAATTTTCTAGGCTAGTGTCTTATAATTTTGCTTCGGCGATCTATTGGAATAATTAATTTTAATTTTTACAGCATTACGCTTTTAGTTTTTTTTATCTCATGGTAATTATTAGCAAATTAGTACATGCACACACAGAGATGAAACGTCATGGTTATTGTAAGCGTGCAACGCATCATGTAGTTACGGGTCGTTCGTAAATAAAGTTCCATTATATTCAACTGAAAATCTCGTAGACGCCACATTTAAAAAAGGATTTTTAGCTAGGGAAAGACTAACGGTAAGGAAATAGACCTTTGGGGCCGTACTCGATGTGGTGGATCGAGAAAAATGGCGCTGGGAAGAATATCCCTTTAAAGGTCTGCTTTCTTTTTCATTCTGATTAAGTAGCTTTATGCAGTACTGCAAAGGTCACCGACAACATAGCAAGCAACATGAAGGGTAGGGAAATCAACAATCAGGCAAGGAGGACAGCAGACCTTAATTCTTCAATGGGCAAATGAAGAAATAATAAGTCGACCAAAATAATTTCAATGAAGGAATTTATTAGTCTATTTTTTTGCAATACTTGACCCTTTATGATGAGATCTATAATGTCCGCGGCCCATCTTGAGTTCGCCCCAGAATGAGTGCCTTGTTGATACCCAAAGTAGTTACAAAAACAATGGCGGCCGTCGGTTAAAGCCGCCCCCTCCAGGAAGACGTAGCCGATCACAAAATAAGTGCAGGACTCAAGATCCGCCGCGCATACTATAATCCCTTCTATCCGCTATTTTAATTTCATATGTGTAGTGGTTAACTGCGACTCCTTTAAGCACAAAGGATGGCACTTATTTTAAAATGTTTATTTATTACTTATTCACAAAAATAATGATTCTTAATACGTCTTTTAAATTTTAAGCTTTTTGAGAAATTGCTTGTACTATGCTAATGCATTTATGCATAACAGACGATCTAACTAGCAGCTTAATGTTGTGATTTAGACTTTTAGTGCACACAATATGCACGATTTACTTAACAGCAAAGCGAAGTGCAGGTCAACATAATCGGCCTGTTTCCGTAAGTAGGTTCCCAATCCATCTAAATTATTTATGTACCCGTTTACGCAAATCGCAGCATATGTATGTCCGCACGCAAATATTGTGCTACTTTATTGTGTATAATAAAGTTTGCTTGTTCTATAATTTAAGCACTCATCATTACATGATGCTTTGTTCAGTTTCGGTTCGTTTTAAATAATTTTCCTCTGTCAACAAACATGAGAAGGAAAAATTATTAGCTGCATCATTAATGTGCGTTTTACATACATACTGAACCAGGAGCTTATAAAGATCACACCGAAATAGTTCAAGCATTTCAAGGATTTTCCTCAAATCAAATATAATTCTTCAAGTACTTTCGCAAGACCCGTACAATTTTTTCAAGGTCTTTCGTTAATAATAGACTACAACGTTTGCCCAAACATTAAGATGTTCACGTTTTAATCGTGTGCATGATGGGGGGGAAAAAGGTAGTGAGAAAAATACCCCCAGGAAACGAAGATTAGGGGGAAAAAGTAGTGGAAAAAACCACGGGAAAAGAAGACAAGGAGAAAAGTATTGGAAAAACCCACGGGAATAGAAGACGAGGGGAAAAAGGAGTGAAAAACTCACGGGGAAAAGAAGGTGAGGGGAAAAGTAGTGAAAAACCCTCGGGAAAAGAAGACGAGTGGAAAAAGTAGTAGAAAAAACCTACAGGAGAAGAAGACGCGGCAAAAAAAAGTACTGGAAAAAAACACGGGAAAAGAAGACAAGGGAAAAAAATAGTAGAAAAACCTACAGGAAAAGAAGACGAGAGAAAAAAAGTAGTGGAAAAACCTACAAGAAAATTAACTTCAAGAATTGTCAAGGCCATCATTAACAATTTCTTGGCCTTGATTTTTTTCTTAACAAATTCAAGGACTTCAAGTACCTTGTGGGAACCCTATTATAAAGAGTTCCTTGTGTTTAGAACGAGGCATGTTGGACACTATTAAGACATTGCACTACCATTTGACGGATTGGAATGCCCAACGTGACGAATTTTGAACTAAACGTAAAGCTGTCATCTTCTAAGAAATTTTAAAAAGGACTTTGATGTCATGGTTGCTTAGTCACCAAATTGGCTGCTATTTAGATCTAAGATATATTGGCGAAAAATGAAAGGAGTAAGCGAATGTCTGACTTGGGCATTTGCCTGTTTAAAGTTTTTCAATCCATGTTGTTCTTGTACATTTGACTATGCGTAGCCTATGTGCAGTAAACCTTGCGTCATATGTGGACTGAAAAACTGCAGAAATAGTCTGAAACTGCAAATTAACTGCATATGCGATGAAACTGTTAAAATACTGCTAAATAAATTCAGTTAAACTGCAGTTAATGTGAAGTATAGCAAAATAGTTGTCGTTAAAGTGCTAGGAGTGAAGTTTCATTTCACTTTCCCTACAGCTAAATTTCCTAAAATCGTAGTTACACTGCAAAAACTGAAGTGCAACAAGGATTGTGCCAAAACTGCGGAAATAGAATGTTTCCCCTTCATTCCTGACTGTGTGTTTAAATTTTAAACTTTCTGTTGTGCCCCATCGGCAGGCGGTAATGACAATTTAAATGTCATTAAGTACTGCGGTAACGAATTCTTTCACCCACAGGCACAGGCACAGGCACAGGCGCCATTTGAACAAATTAATTCTATTTGTAACAATATGCAGGGTGACCCACTTTAAAAGCGCACGATCTGACAATTTTCTAAGTCCAAGTTTACTAGGTAACAGGCTTTGGGCAACGAGGAATCTTTAAACTATGAGAGGCAGGCATATTATTGTTTCGTGCTTTGGTGTAAATACGTCGTCTGCTCTAAACAGTCTTTTTTTTATACACCGCTTAGCCTTGATACGAAGATTTCTGATTCGGGATTCTCATCGCTAGTGTAGGCCAATTTCTCTGGTTGTAGCCGGGGCGAACAGATCTTCATTTCAAACTTATATTTACTTTTTAGTTTTTATTTTAATGACGATACCATATTTGTTAATGCCTCTTAAAAATCTGGGTGCAATACTTACTGGGCTAAGTGGCCTCTTTGCCTTTTTGTGTGACGTACAGGTAGCTGCTCTTTGCTGGCCTTTTCCTTATTTTAGCTTTTTTTTTTAAATATAGGCCTATGCTACGTGTCAAATTTATGTTAACAAGCTTTCGTTTGCTCCACCATTTATTTTCTATTTAGCTATTTGTAGCCTCTTTCACAGCCCACACTAAAGATGTGGGTCATCGCTGCCTAGTAAAAATAAAACACCGCTGTTTGTGCTACCGCTGGCGATAATTCTTACATTGTTTACAGGAACTGCTGTGCAAAATGTAATCCGTATATTAAAATATTAATAATAAGGCACTTAACTGCAAGCCGTACAATCACCAGTACGATAGTTTTTAACAATAAAGCAGAAAATTCAAAAGGTTCACAATACTGCCCCTAGTATAAGACTTGACACTGCATTTAAGCGGGGCCCCCTGCCTTGCGGGGGGGGCTACACCTACGGCCCGTGCTGGGGCATGGTTGGATAGGGTAGGTTTGGATGGTTTAGGGAAGGATAGGGTTTGTATAGGGTAAGGCAGTGTAATATAGGGTAGGATAGGTTAGGGTAAAGTAGAATAAGG
Organism: Lithobius niger; assembly: GCA_023313725.1. Taxonomy (NCBI): domain Eukaryota; kingdom Metazoa; phylum Arthropoda; class Chilopoda; order Lithobiomorpha; family Lithobiidae; genus Lithobius; species Lithobius niger. The sequence continues at coordinate 11,216 of JAHWFP010190645.1, forward strand.
TAGGTTATAGGATAGGGAAGGTATGTCAGATTAGGGAATATAGGTTAGGATAGAGATAATAGGTTATCGTAGGATAGGGTAATACAGGGTAGAATAGGTTGTTAGATTAGATTTCCTTCATATTATCTAATCATTTCAAGGAGAGAACACCTTGAAGAAAATAAAACAAAAAAATGTAACTTCATGCACTCAAAGAAGAATTGTACTGGAACACAGATATATACTGCAACATGTAAGTGTTAGCAACTAGAGGCGTCATGGTAAGTCGAAGTGGTACCTTCTTAATGATCGCACAAGCTTTGCTGCATGTGCGTTTCTAGTTTGATGGTGTTTCTAGGTAAGGAAAATGAAGCATAGCCATTTTACGATTGGTTGCCTAGTAACCCGTTTGGCCGTAAGAGTTGCAGAAACTTCTGCAATTTTGGGTTTGAGGAAGTCACGCTGATTTTTCACTTTCATTTATTCAACCGAGAATATGAGTTGAAACCAAAAAAAAAAGGGCAAAGTGGTTTTACGACCGTTGCGAATCCATCATTCAAGCTGAATTATTTTCCGCACGCCCGTTTTGAGTTTTATGAAGAAAAATTGCCCGAATTTGAAAGAAATGTCCGTCAGCTCTTATGCCGCGTCTGAAATTATTGCAGCCACATTTTGCATTCTTTTTAAGTTTCCCTTTTTTATTTATACAGTTCGATTTGCAAATAATTTTTTTTTTGTTCTAAAATGAAGAAAACAGCCCTGCTCAGTAATGCGTTAGTTTAAGGTGTCGTAGCTACGCAGTCACGTCTAAATAAAGGCACAGCGGTAATTTAAGAAAATTTAAAGTCCGTTTCGTGGTACTCGCACAGTATTTAATAAACAGCTTCAATTTCTTGGCATAAGTTGAGGAACAATCTCGAATTTTCTACACTCCTTATACGTGTCATTGTCAATGCTAAAGGAGAATAGTAATACGAAATTACGATTTACCGAGATATCAGAATTGCTGTAAAGTTTATCGGTACATTCTGGAGAATGTAAAAATATAAACATTGGCTTCGAACCTGGGGCAAATCCAGTATGCAAACCACTCTTTCCAGAATGCTGGGACGTAATGAACATGATTAAAAAGTTTCATAAAGTTACTGTGTTGCAATAAGAAGTTGAGTTGTAAAGATTTGAATGTATGGATTAGAATATGATAATTGAGAAGTAATTATGCAAAAACCCATAAGTATAGAGAGATCTACCAAGTTTTCGGTATAGAAAGTTGTGATATCGCTACCAAGTTTGTAGTCCTAAGCAAGATCGTTCAAGCCAAACTGATAACTGCGTATGGTTTTCATTTTCAAGACCTGTTTCTCCGTATCGAAAATGAGTTGGTATTATTTCACGGTACTGTTGATTTTTTTGCGTGTTAACCCGGCCTCGTCCGAAGTGTTATGGCTTAGTTATTTCTCCATTTTCCGTGTATAGGTCCGTTTTAATAACATAACGACGAGGCTGCCTTTATAGCGTTTTATTTTCATTTGTAACTTTTATCACTTGCTAACGTTTCCAATCCCGGGAGTGGGCAACTTTGTCTTAATTTGCGTTATGTTTGCACTTATTTTTTTTTTTTGTACTTCGTTACAAAGGTGTGCCAAAAATACCACGACAAAACGAACATCATGTGGGTAATAAATGTGTCTTTTTGCCCATCCTCGGGGCAAAGGTATTCCTAATACCTTTTTGCAAATATGCTACAAAACCGAGCATGAGTATCGTCGCGGTTGTTTGTAATGCAGCATTATTTCCAGTGGAGGACCTTCGCTGTTGGCGCATCTGTCCATCTTACCCTTATATTATTTGACTAGGCCCATAGATAGCGTCTGGTGTGTTCTAGATTTATTGTAACTGCACCGTAATTGCAAGTCACACGGGTCTTTTTTTTTTAAACCCGGTTAGTTAGTGATGTGAACGAACCTTTTTGAAGCGGCCTTTTTTATTTTTATAATCGTTTCTTTTCTCTCCTGTTCCCCTGTCGTTCATTTCGTGTTGGAGCTTTCGCTTTGTGTGTATGTGTGTGGGTGTGTGTGATTCTTTTGGTTCTAATTTAGGTACATTTACGTCTCACTTGTCGTCCAAGTGTCTCTGGGGCCTACGAAGCAACACTCACTTGGAGCTGTTTCCCTGTGGGCCTTCGAATTTTATTGACGACCCGTTACAAGCAATTTTTTTCCACGAACTGTGCTGTTCGGGCGCCAGTTTGTCGTGTCTTCCGCGTCTCAGGAGGCTGGTGCACTTTCTAGGTATTGCATCTCGACACAAAGAAATCTGCTTCGAAATATTGTTCTCGCAAGAGTTTTGTGGAACTTGAGACGATTCCCAAGTACGTTTCTTTGTGTCTCGTGAACTTGGTCCGATATCGTTTCGCAAACAATCTAGAATTCTTTTAGAAAGTATTACTCCAGTTGAAACGTGCAAACGAAATAACTGCGGACCTGATAGTACAATGCTTGCTATCAAACGATACATGATATTGCATATGCTTGCTTTGCAAAAAACGTGTTGGATAGAAACTAGCAATGACTACGTGGTATTCCATGCTTATTTTGCAACTCTAGTAGAAACTAGCAGAGGAACTGGCTACCTTGCATTCAACGCTTGCTTTTCAAAATACTTATTACTCTGGTAGACACTAGCAAAACACAATGATTACTTGGTATTCCATGCTTGTTTTGCATAAAAAAAAGTTTTACAAGCAAACGGAATAACTACTTGGTTATTATTATTCTATGCTTGCTATGCAAAAAACTATTTCTGTGGTAGAAACTAACAGACGAAATGACTATTGGTATTCCATGCCTGCTTTACAATAATTTTCTTACTCAAGTAGCAACTATCATACGACATTGGTGTTCCGTGCTTCTTTGTAAAAAAATTTATGACTCGGGTAGAAACTTTTTTTTTTTTTTTTTTTTTTTTTTTAATAATTTCTTTGAGCCTTAAGTCACCCGAAGCAACTTAATGCTTGTATGGCTGAACCGGCTCAATTTCGAACATTACCAGACTTTTAAAGAAGAAGAAATATCTGGTAAAGGGAGGTGCCAACCCGGGTATTCGATCCGGGAAACCTCCGATCGTCGTAGGGACCGAATGATTGTCCAGAATTGGCCAGAATAGTTCCCATAGCCGCTGAAGGAGCATGGTAGCCTCTCACACTACCCTTGCCGGCAGTCCTGGCGGGGACTTTGCCAAGATCTCTTTTCCAGGGGTTCGACCAGATCCGCAAACCTCCAGCAACCAGGCTGAGCTCTCTCACAACTCAGCCACTAGTAAATGAAATGACTGCTTGGTATTTCATGTTTGCCTTGCAAAAGAAAAAAAAATAACCGGCTTGTACACCAAATATGTTGACATCCTTACTAGGAAGTCATACATAGTACGTGTGATTAAGCTGAAAAAAGATAGCACTTACAAATTTATCAAGTGAAACTAAAATTCAATGTTTCGAAACGCACCATTTTCATTATCAATTTAAAAATAACCATTTGCTTGATACTGACAGTGGTGTGCTCCAAAATGTCGCATTTTTGCTTTTATTGATAAATTTACAAGTGTTGATCACCTTAATGTACAGTACACTGAACTGGCTGAATAAGGCGTAACTTAACTCAGTTACGAAGAAAGAAACGAACTTAGCAGTAAACATTAGTAATAAACGAAGTAACACAATGGCACCAACATCGTGAACAGCTATGGATGATTATGTGGTAACGGGCGAAATCCCCCCTGGTGAAAAGCCCCCCGGGAAATATCCCCCCCCCCCTCAATATCCTTCCGTTCGATTTCCTCCCCCTCCCCCCGCGGAAATTATCCCCCGAGAAAATATACCCCCCAATACCAATTTGCCCCCGGAAAATGGGAAAATTTGCCCCCCTAAAAAAAAGTACAAAAGCAAAACAAAAATAAATAAGTCAGGTGAGGGAACGATAGCCGGAAACTCGTAACTGCCAGAAACTCACTGCTGGAAACCACTAGGAATGAAACTTTTTTTAATATCATGCCCAGGACG
>JAHWFP010190645.1:15351-36478 GCA_023313725.1 Lithobius niger
CCCCCCCCCCCCCCCGGCCCACCAAAAAAAAGGACAAGGAAGTTGCAAACAGATATGGAGATGACGATCGCCTCTCCCTTAAGTTGTGTATCGTTCCTGGCCTTGCCTTTCTGCATTGTGATACAGTGTTGTTCACGGTTTTCAATAGTTGCAAAATACAGCCCCCATCCTAGATTATTTTGAGAATACTTATACTGGTCATGCGTCAAGGTCGCCGCAGCAGACTTACATCATCCAGTTCGTGTATAGTGTAACTGTTTAATGGTAAGGCCACGGAACGAACTTTAGTTACAGTTAGTCTTACAAATCTGTCCTACATTTGGCAAAACACACTTATATATTTCCAAAGTAGACACGGTTGACTGCCCAGTTTTCAGTTTTAAAAGGTTCTAAGATCGTTCTCACACGTCAGAAACTGTTTGTCCTGGATTTTTTGTACGTCATTTATTTATTAGGGTCCGTTCATTTTTGGTCAATATTTTTCAAGGTCTTTTTCAAGCTATTTCAGGGCCCACACTTCAATTTTTCAAGGCCACTTAGGTACCGATAGTGGTACCGCATTTTACAATTTGTTATTATTTTCTTAATAGTCTATGTTAATACGTTTGTTAGAATTTGCACCGTGTAAGTGTTTTTTTTTTAATAGCTCAAACCCAACGTATCCAACACAAACTATCACAAAGACAAGAAAAGTTGGGTTTGTTCATTTAATTCTATATAATTGCCACTGAGTTACCGTCACATATTTAACTACTGGAATTTTATTTAAATTTAGGCCTAAACACTTAGCAAACACATAATTCCTTCCTTCACATGCTGAAGCAATACGGATTCGAAATGTGGTATTCCATAGCAAGTCAAGTATGCACGTTTTTATTCCCCACGCCACTGAAGCAAATATAAGCCAATTTATAATAATATAAATGTTCCACCTGCCACATACAGCTGGTTAGGTGACGGAAGGGTAAAACCACTAACACCGCCCCTGATTTAATTCGATAATAAAGAAAAAATAGAAAACAGGTGCACTACAGGTAAAGGATGTATCACTAATAAACTCTCTTAAGGAATTTCAAGCCAACTACATTTTTTAAGGACATTTCCAGCCTTTCTGTATTTTTTCAGAGTTCAAGGCTTTGCAAGGCCCGGAATTTTTTTCCCTAGTTCGAGCACTTTACCAGATTTCATGGCTCGATACGAACCTTAATTTATAACTGGTGATTGGATTACAACTTTGTGCCTGTAGATAAAAATTGTTAAAGCGTACAAGGGAATGGCACAGCACCACATCCTTTTTCTTATATTAGTTCCTAATCCGCTGAAAAACCGAAGCGCCTTGGCGCAACACTCTTGTTTCAGTTTTATGAAATTTTAAACTGATTTACTCGCTTGTCTGCTTTTTTAGTAATTTTTTTTTGTCCCCAAGCTCATTAAAACGAAGCATTTCTTCGTACACAAAAGCGTCGGCTCATTAGTCACAATTTGCAACGACAGTGAGCAAAACGTGTACCATTCTGTTTTTTTTTTTTGTCTCTTCTTTTTTTATTTTTATTTTATAAAATTCTGTCTCCCACCGGCGCTCTCGGCACGTACGTCCGGAATTTGAAACGCGTACAGCCGGCATTCTAAATTAGCTTTTAATTTTGCGCTCGAATTGGTTCTTGCTTCTGGAACGCGCTCGTGCGATTATCTGCACGGCTTGAAGAGCGTCGCCTAGTTTGGACAGGTGCAAGTTAATTTCCGAATCGTGACTTTGTACGTGTTACGCGTTAGGGACTTCGGCTCAAAATGCACGCTTTGTGAACCGCGTTTTGGCAATGCTGATGCTAATTTAAGCCCTGAAATGCGAATGGACGTTGGATTTTGGGCACGTGTGATACAATTACGAGCCAATTTTGCATTGCGTCTATTAAAATTAGAAAACAAAAAAAGAACTTGTTTAATATTTCGCTGAATTTGTAGGTCGAAAAGGAACAGGAACAAGCCTTTCCTGTTACTGAAACGACAACTGCCTCTTGCATTTACAAAATGTATAACTTTCCACCATGGGTACACTAAGGGCGCGTTTACGCAACTACTCGCCTTTGCATTCTCGCAGCTAGAACTCAATCGCGATGGCAAAGGTGACATTGCCATGGTAACAATGCTAAATGGATTAGCTAAATCCGACATCGTTTGCGTAAATACTTGCAGTCTTATAATCCGTGCTAATAATATAAAGAATTCCTCATGACGAAACAATTTTCCCAAACGTTTCTGAACCCACGTTATTTGGTGTTTTCGTTGCGAGGCGGCAGACATAAAACCGCCGCCATGTTGGAATTTGAGGTGATTTCTAGCTTCTAGCTGCGAGAATGCAAAAGCGAGTAGTTGCGTAAACGTGCCCTAATAGGTGCCATGCATACATATAACATAATGTGTTCATATGTACATTACACCTACATTCCTATAATTCCTCCAAGCAAATTTTGACGGCTATAGCGCGCCATACTATTGTTTAGGATATCCTCGAACGCGAACGTCCAACACACATTTTCTTTTGCTCATGGTAAATTGTGCCATTCTTTCTCTGCCAATGGTAAACATTTGGGTGAAACACTAGTACCTACTTTCAACGATTTACCGCGAGAGTATGCTGTTGTCAAGCAAACGGAAGGGCAATGCATCATGGAAAATCGAAACTATTTAGCAAAACTAAAACAAAACGATCACGACAAGAATACTAAATTAATCGCTAAAAGAAATATGTCAGATTAGGATATTAAAATACTTTTAAGATAGATGAGAATAGCTGATCAAGTTTTGTTTATTTATTTTTTAATCCAGCATTCAATTTTAATACGGGTTGTAGTTACGAATGAAGCTAAGTATAACGCATGTTTTTGTGTTCCGAGAAGTGTGCGGAGCGGCTGTTCAGGCTGAATCTTCTTCCCATGATGGCGCATTTCTTGTTTCGAACTGAATGTGGTTTGAATCGAACCCAGATTAAGTTCAACTTCAGATGTTGCCCACGCGGGGGTATTTTGTCACATTTCGAAAGTATTGTCGCTATTTATATGGTTACCATGATAACGATGCCGCCATTTTTTATTTCAAGTTTTGCGCCCTACGAACCACTGCAACATGTGCGGATTTCTCGCGCCGTTGATGAAAGCGGGTATTATTGTATCTCATGTTTTCAGAAAAGTAGCACTACCTACTTAATCAACCCTGTCCTTCCCTGCGATGATGCCCCATTTTGGTCCTCTCAACCCCAGACTTGTGTAAATTTACAGTTTTTCCTCATATTATTTTAGAATTTTTGGTCACATTTTTAGTCTTCTGTACAGCTGAAACGGCTGAGAAGACTATTGTAACGACTTTGTCCGTTCGTCACTTTTTTCACATTCAGAACGATACCAGGTACGGTATTCACCGTTTGGTACAGCGGCCAAAAATAAAAACACGGGAAATTAAAACAAATAATTGCGTACTTACAGCTAATAGGCGTTCTCGACGGAACTCAAATGAAACAATAACATTTGATTTTTGCATTTAAACACTACAGGAAAACACGCAACTGTAAAAACAAAAGGATTAGCTTTATTTAAAATAGTCTCTGTACCGTGTTGCATTGATGAATCGGTTATTCTCAACCAAAAAATTAGGCCTAAAAGCTGAACACGAGGTCTTCAATCATGTTGCCACGGCAATGTCAAATCTCCCCACCATGTTTCATAATTGCATAACGTTCTCTCGAATCCAACTCTCCTAGCTACAATTACAAATTTAAAACGGCTGGTAAAAATTAGGCCTGAAAGCTGGCAATTACGCCTATAGTCAAAAATGTATATTCAATGGGTCGACTCAAGCTTGCAAACAAAATGATCCAATTTACTTCATCTCCTTCAACAAAATTACAACAAGAATTATTTACAACGTGACATCGATCAACTTGACTTTGTCCTACAAGACGACAAAAAACATCTCTGCCGCTTGTAGCTACCTTTTGCGAGTGTCTCTGGCGGTAAAACGTTCTTTTCATTTATAGCAAGCTTCCCGCCCAAAGCCAAGTTACTTGTTGCAAACAATGGAACGTCAGTTCTCGTGGAAAAGTTGTTGCTTCTTACAGTGTTCGAAGATTGGCAAATGTAGCCAAAAGTTCTTACTTGTCAAACGGGGTAATGACCCATAATTGATGATAATTACTTAATAACTGTCATTAGGTGTTCGAATGGAGATACGGCCAAACCTTACGAAAACAAGGCCTAATAGATAAAACATTTTTAACCGGAAATTGTAATGGTTAATACTTTTAGATTACATAGTAGAGAGCGCTGTTGCAGTGCGTGATAGAGGTGTGCCCCTCAACATTTTCGAAAGTGGCGGAAGTCTGGTTGCGGCTAGGTGGTCGCTGCAACCGCTTGTTTTTGTTGTTGCCTGTGATGTGCTACGTATTATTTTTGGGTATTCTGGCAACATTTTTCAAAATTTCCTACCTGGTCAGACTGTGTTACAATCTTAACCAATCTTGTTGCTGACCAAATTTTGCGAAACGTGCCGCGATAGGCTACATCTTTTAGAGGACAACCCGAAAACATGAGATTTGAGTTTATTTATTATTTTTTGGGATTGAACGATGGTTGGAAATTCTTTCCCCATCTTCAGCTTGTCTCCTCCTTTTCCTTAGGCTGACAGACTGTAGTGGTGGAGGCTGGACGAACCCGTATGGACGATGGTCATCAAAAATTAACGTGTTGTCCGGGAAGGGAAGGCAGGCCGTCTGACCTCTTCAAGTATTCATCAGCAAGAAACAAGTGACTCGTTGGGGCCAAACGCTTTCTTGGCTGCTCCCTCTCTCGCTCGACTTGATTTTCTTCCGACCGGCATTTTTTATTTGTTGAGCAATATTCGGGAAAAGAAGAAAACAAACAAAGAAAAATCCAAAAGAAGACATGGGTTCGCCTTTGGGGAGGAGGAGCAGCAGAAACAGGTAGAGATGCCAGATATTTAAAAGATGAAGGTCGTGAGCTGGAGGCAGTCTTGTAACTTTGCAATTTCAATGTCGGCAAATATATTTTATTGTGTGCACGGCGTATCTTGAGTCCTGCAAGTATTTTATGAGTGGCTACGTCTTCCTGGAGGGGGCGACTTTAGTCGATGGCCGCCATTGTTTTTGTAACCATCTTGGATATCAACAAGGCACTCTGCTACCAAAAACGTACAATCGATTATCTGTGCTCGTTCCGCGGCGAACTCAAGATAGGCCGCGGACACTGTAGCTTTTGACGCGCTCCCAGCCCTAGCCCTGGCGCCAGAAGGAGAGAGAGGGATAATTTTGCTAGGAAAATCCCATCGGAAATTCCAAGGTTCTTTTACATGCCACAATCGACACGAGAATGAGACATCACAAGGCCCTTCTCTTCCTGAAAACGCCAGGGGTGGCTGAGGTAGGACTCGAACCCGGTACCTTTAGTACAGGAGACGTTCATGCTAACCTTTAGGCCATCTCTCCACAAGTATACTGCACGGGGTGTTCTTAAAATGCCCTGATTGCAATTGTCTATGAAAAAAATTAACAATGAAAGCTATCGTAATGCGTTTTCGTCAATTGGAAAGAAAACTTAAAAATTGTGCAAAAAAAAAAATTACACTCTGCCACTCTATGCCGTAGCCAATTTGCAGTTTCCCCGCTAAGTATTGCCGAATATTTACGAGTTAATGAACCAACAGCTTGCGTGAGTCTTGCATGCACCTACGTTACGTCACTCACATGCTTTCGTAAAGTCGGTCCTTTACACGTCCTTTACAGTCGGCCCAACCCCCCCCCCCCCAAAAAAAAAGTAAATAAATAAAAGTGGGGGTAACGGGCCTAAAGAGCTGCGTGCAAGATTTACAGAGGCTGTCCGGGTTGTAAAAGGTGCCTCCTGACAAGGCAAAACTCAAAACAACCTTGTAATCCACATGTATTTAATTTTTCAGAGCTATAAAATTGTTGCTTCTTGTTCACAATGATGATGCTTGAAAACATTAAAAAACATAAGAAATGGGCTAAGCCCCGGCATAGACAACACAATTGGGGGCTTGAATGTTGGAAGCCCCCAGTTGTGATGTCTATGAGGCTTAGCCCATTTCTTATGTGTTAGCGGCAAAGTTAAACGTAACGACATCCGGGCACTTTTTTCCACCTATCGACCGTTTTGAAGCGCATATTTTGAACTGCTAGATGGGCGCCATCTAGTGAGAGTGATATGGTTAACCTTGAACGCTGAGTCCCTGGTGCACGTGGACACACCAACCTTTACACTCGATAATTAATGAGGCACATGGCTTGTTTGTTGTGTAAAAACTGTTGAAATCAAGTGCTACATAGAACTAAATAATGGTAGACGGCTCTAGATGCTGCAACCTGTCATTTGGTGAATAGGCACCTTTAAGTCTGACATTTAAGTCCATATGGTAACGAAAATAGGTTTCCATCTGTATTTATCTATGTAACTTACTCGATCTGGAATTCGATCTGACATTCACTTGGCTTGCAGCTGACCACTCTGACCACTGGTCCGTGCTTGTTCTCGTTGTTCGGAATTCCCAAACCGTCGAACCGTTCGCCTTTACGCGTTGGAACTTAATTATTTTTCCTTTTGCTTAGTGACATGCCCTAAGCCATCTGTTGATCCGAAAGAGTTGGGGGTCTAGCAGTGTAATGGACTTCCCCTACGGGACTGGTCAGAAGAGTTGACAACCCATTCTTAGATAAGCGACTACATTCAACGATTTCGACTTGGCCATGGGTCAATAATTCAACGCCTCAAAGTTTGCATTTTCGTGAGATTAAACTATTGCGTTCCCAAAGATATGGCATGGAACGGGGCGTGTTCTTGCGATACGCCAATCGCAAGAACACAGCCACTGGGTCTTAGGACGCGTTTACGCAACGACTCGCCTTTGCATTCTCGCAGCTAGAACTCAATCGCGATGGCAAAGGTGACATTGCCATGGTAACAACGATAAATGGATTAGCTAAATCCGACATCGTTTGAGTAAATACTTGCAGTCTTACAATCCGTGCCAATAATATAAAGAATTCCTCGTGACAAAACAATTTTCCTAAACGCTTCTGAACTCACGTTATTTGCTGTTTTCGTTGCGAGTTGGCAGACATAAAACCTCTGCCATGTTGGAATTTGAGGTGATTTCTAGCATCTAGCTGCGAGAATGCAAAAGCGAGTGATTGCATAAACGTACCCTTATCCCCATTAAACATTCTACTAGATGAAAGAGACTGTTTTACAAGATCAGAATGGGTGTCTATTTGTCTAAATTAACATCATTTGCTCCCGCAAAGAGAGCAACAGTTGGGTTTGGAACATATACTACTGAAGGTACCCGGTAGTTGTTGACCGATCTGTTCAGTTCTGTCCAGTTCTAGGGATTACCGACGACTTGAAAGTCTCTACTTACTGTAATGTTATTGCATTATTTTCAAAGAAAAGGACGTTCCAGATAAAACGTTTTGTTAATTCAATAGCTCAAAAAAAACCCATTTGGCTAGTCAATATATTTGTTCGTCCGTTGGTCGAGTATGCGTGTCAGGCGTGGTCTCCTTCCCTGATCAAGGATATCATATTGATTGAGTCTGTGCAGAGGAGTTTTAGTAAGTATTTACCTCGCTGTTTCAATTTTTCTTACTCTGACCGTTTAAAGCGTCAACACTTGAATTGCCTCGAACTGTGTCGCCTTAGGGCTGACCATTCCCTTACTGTCTATGCGTCATTAAGCTTCGGTCCCCCCCCTCCCTGACATACTCATTTTTACATAATCAGATAGATCTGGATTATGGGATACTTTTTTCTTTGAGTCACAACATCAATACTCTTGGTTACTTACTGAAACTAAACGCCGGTTCTTTTTACACCGGAAAATATAATCATTTTTTTTCAAACCGAGTGGTCCCAGGTTAGAGTTCCCTGCCATCTTCTGTAGTCTCCTCATTACCCCGTGCGGCTTTTAAAAGGTCACACCTTATCGCTATTTTCGAGTAACCTACGTTAAATAACTTTTGCGACATTTACATAGGTTAGAGTGAAGGTAGCAAAACTTTTCTCACGAGGGGAAACGGAAAATGAATGCCTTTGCAACATTTACACACGCTTGAACTAATGTTGCAAAACTGAGTCATACAGAAAAGCCAACCTGGAGACATGTACCTTTAAAAGAAACTTAAACAGGACAATTATTTGTCTCGTTTGCTAATGTGCATGTTTAACTTTACGGCTAGTTTTCTTGCCTGTATCAGTCAGGGCACGGTGTTAGACGGTAATTCCTCCCGTCCCTTCCCTTCCCTTCCCTTAACAGCGCATTTCTGTGTTTGCAAAATCTTACTTTATTTATTTATTATTTATTTATATCCTGGGCATGTCCAAGTTGCAGCATTGAGGTTGTAAGGCACATGAATGATTTGTGAGAATCGGCAATTATAAAGTCGCTAGCAATTGTACCCAGCTTCGCACGGGGTTTTGTTTTGCCCAGTTTTCGGTAGGTGTGGCCTGAACGTTGAAGGCGACAGGCAATTTAGCTGTTTGTTATACTCCCCTTTTCCTCCCATCCTCTACCTACCCTCTCCCAAAAAACCTATCAGTTAATGGGTAATCATAATGCTTAATGGTAACAGACGCATTGCCTCTCCCCCCCCCCACCCTCCCAAACTCTTTTAACAGACGCACTGCCCCACACACGGGCATTCTCACTGTTCAGCCTCCCACACCCCCCACTCCCAGTTTATCGCTTTTGCTTGAGCGATCCGTACCGTGTGAAAAATAACTGTCTTTCGTGCGTGACGTCATTTAAGATTTGCCTCTGAGATGACCGCGCAGAGCAAATTGTTAGTCGAGGCAACAATGTGCAAATTTCAACTTTTTAATGCAACAACGGACCAGTTTCAACTTGTGGTGAAAGAATTGACACGCTCTCACGTTTTCATTGCTGCTTCGGGGATTCTTGTCGTTTTAAGCTTGGGGGGTTGTCTTCGTTTTTGCTATGAGATTTTGCCTTATAATGTAGACTAGCATCGTACTCGGCTTCGCCCGGGGATTTGTTTGACCCGTGGTTGTTTCCCAGTATTTGCTCGGTGCTGCCTTATCGTTCACTGCAACAGTCGGTTTTTTGTTTGTGTAACACTCCCCCTTACCGCCAATCCTCTTTCCATCTCCTTTTATCCCGTCCTCTCCCTCTCCTCTTGGTTCATTCCCTTTCTCCTCTTTGCTATACGTAGTTGAACATGTACCCGGCTCCCGTGCTTGTTTGTTTGTTCTCTTCTAGGTTCAGTTAATGCGTAATCGTATGCTTAATGGTAACTGCTCACTTTTCCCCTCCCCCCCCCCTTCACTCCCAGTGTTTCGCTGTGGCTTAAGCGATGCGTACCGTGTGAAAAAGAAGTGTGCATGACGTCATGTAATACTTGCCCTTGAGATTACCACGGTGTTTGGTTAGAAGGATAATTGTTAGAGCAAATTATTAGTCGAGGCAACAATGTGCCAATTTCAACTTCTTTTCAGGGCAACAACGTCCCAGTTTCAACTTCAAGCCAAAGAATTGACACACTCGCACGTTTTCATTGTTCCCCTTCCGGAGGTCGTTTCGGTTGCTTCATTTCTGCTATGAGACTTTGGTTTATAATGTAAGAAGAAGATGTAAGATTTGAGAAAACATTGTTTCTGACAGGGATAGAAAACATAACTGTGTTTGGTTTCTTGGCTGCTTATTTGGCTTCCTTCTGGAACGGAATACGAGCTGCATTTCGCAAATTGAGTTTATTGATTGTATCGGCGGAACCGCGTGGGGGGGGGGGGGGGAGAAAAAAACATGGCAGTAAACATGGCAGAATGTTTTGAGTGGCATGATTGTTGGCCTTTTTTTGAAACGGAGCGCGCAAAGTGTTAAGTTTTTTTTCCCTAACTCGTTATTTACTTAAATGTATCATGGACCTGTCCTCTGTCTAAACAAGATCTGCCCTCTGTCATTGAGAATAGGAAGGGATCTGTTTTCGGTGTGGGGAGAGTTTGCTCAAGTTTATCAGATATGGTAGCAACTCAAAAATGTGATGTTTGTTGCGCATTATGTTGTGTAGGGATTTTGTTGTGTGTAAGGGTTTTTGATATGATATTAGTACTTTTTTTTAAACTGTGCATTAGACTCAATTCAACTGGTCTGCAGATGTATAATAATGTGCCACGTCAACAATAGCTTCAGTGGTACTTTTTCTAATTTTAATTTCATATCACTCTTTTGAGAGACCGTACCATTCTCAACTTAGTCGTCACTTTATCGGTTTTGAGTTTTGTTTTAATTTGTATTTTTTTTTTTTTATCCTTCGTGAAGTCGAGCCATTGTCAACCTGGTGGCTTCTCATTTGTTTGTTTTTCGTGAACCGGACACACTAGCGTATGTCTAGATACGCACATCAGTACACACGTGTCATTGTCCGAACTATCGCCGTCTAATCAGAGACGATGCCTACAATACTAACAATGGTTATAACAATACTTTCGTACTTACGCGCCCTCCTACTTTATTCCCGTTATCCCCAGACTGAAAACCAGAAGAGGTATGCAGTTCGTATCGTACTGCAGCCATTCGTTAAATTTCGTAGCTGGAAGCCTTTACGTTATCTCGGCATCGGTGAATAATCACCCTATGGAAATTAACATGCGGATGAGTGGACTAGAAGTAGAAACTAGTAACTAGAAACACATTTGGAACGTTATTGAGGGTCAAATTTCGCATTGAAAGCCGCTTAGCTGACATTCCTACAAAAGTTTTCTGGTTTTCGATCTTGCTTAATAAAAATCACGAATCGGGTTACAAATCGTGTTCAATTACGTAAAAAAAAGCCGTCATGACAACAACATTATGTTCTGCGTAGCGATAAAGAAACGAAATGTGTAGTTTTCTACTTTAAAAAATTCGATACAACACATCCAATACACCACAATCGGTCAAAGTCGAGTCACCCCATCGTTACACCTGCGTACGTCCACGTAACAATTGGCAAACCACCAACCAAAACCATCTTTTCTTCCGGTCTGTGATGTCATGTGAGAATTCCTTAGCTTAAAGAAATAACTACTGATTGGTAACAGGGTAACAAAACCAATTTATCCCCACATTTTTGTTTCACCCCCTTCTTTTTTCCCCCAGATCTTTTCCACCCTCCCCCTCTGCCCCCTCCCCAAAAGGCTATCAATACCTCTAGATCGGGGGGTAAAACCTCCAACCGGGCAACATTGCTGGGTAGGGGTGGAACATTTTAAGATTATCGCGATAATCGATAATATCTCGATAAAACAAATTTTGAGGCTGGAATAACCATTTTAATTTTGTTAACTTAAAAAAAGCCTTGTCTGAAGCCTACAGTGCAACCTTCACGAATGTAAATTATGTGTCACTCACCGTTTGTCCAGTAGACATGAAAATTCACTTGCCATAGCAGTTGTGCTGCTACTTAATTCTTACATATTGTTTGTATTAACCTAACTCTTCAATCAGCTAAGTGGCTAGCAACAGTATTGCACGATTGGTTGGAGCTTGGATAAATAACTAACACTGTTACGGGATAAATCACTCACTATACCGCACAAGCACCGCGACACAACATGTGGCCAGAATTTTAAAGTTTCTCAAATGTGCCACGAGAGCGCCAACTGCCGACAACAGACTAAAGCGTTAGCGTCATTACTGCGGCGTCGTTATATGCAGTTTCGGTTTCGACTATGGAGCGAAGCGAGCTACGAAGCAACGAAACTCAACTAGCGGCTAACTTCATTACAATTTCAGTTTTCGAAATCGCATAAATTTTAGCGGGACACGCGTGGACAAAAATAAAAATGCAATTCTAATGATAAAGATAATTTAGACGAACTGTTTCGTGTTTTACTGCTCTCTGGCCGTGAAGCGACACGTCGCCACCATCTTGGATTTGTGCGGCAGTTAGATACAACAGTTTGTGGCCAGATGGCGCACCTCGTTTTGATTGCGAGTACGCTGGACACTACCGTGGCTAGATTTTGGAGCGAGTGAATAGGGCTTGGTTGGAGCGCCTTTGTAAATCCGCACACAACACCGTAAATCGTTTGGTTCTAGCTATTACGGTTTCCGAGATATGACAATTAAAGCATCGAGAGTTGCACGATAATTCGATAAATCAGAAAAAGTGCGATACAATAATCGACGACAATTTTTATCGCGATATTATTGATTATTGTGCCACCCCTACAGTGCTGGCTGCAGCTTTTTATACTGAAGGATATTACCTAGGATGGATTATTGCTGCAATGCTTTATTGTCCAAGCTGTCTTGGATTCCACGAACTTCCTCAGCTGTGACGCTCTTTGACGAGATACAAAGACTCAACTCGTGTGAGACAGTTTAGTATCAAGCCCTCTGACCGTCATCCTGGCGTTAGATAATACCATTAATACATGATTGGCTTTGCGACATATAATACAATATTAAATACAAGTCATGGCAACAAGACAACAAGACTGCCTATCGTCGTTTGGCTGTTGTTGAAAGATGCTTGAAATCTGGAAATAATGAGACACATGTGTGGGTATTTAGAGTTTTTGTCCGACCAATCCTAGAATACGCAACTCCTTTTCGTTCGTCATTCCTGCTTGGTCATGTTGACTCGATTGAAGCTGTCCAGAGGCGCTTCACTAAGAGGCTCGCAAGCCTCCGTGATAAACTTTACCGTGTTGGACTCGAATTACTCGAACTTTGAAGGATGCGATTCGACCTTATCCTGACTTATCAGATATTCCACGAGCAACTTGACGTCATTTTACCTTTTTTTCTATCTGGCCCCGACCATTGCCCGTGCTAGGGTACATAACTAGAAACTTTCAGTTCACTCCGCTCGTCTAGATTGTAGAAAGAATCTACACTCTTAGAAGGAAAATCTACACTCTTTTCTTAAACGGCCAGTCTGATTTTCGCGTTCATTTTAACCTCTATCCTGGATCGGTGTTAGTGGATCACTCCCTTTCCATCCCTACGTACTTGCAGGGTAAAATTGGTTTTATTATTATTACAATAATCTTCAGCTTGAGGTTAGGTCAGGTACCCTATTGACACTAATGGAAGCGTTATAAAGCGTGGTTGGAAAACTCGGGACTATGGCGCCCTGATCAGCTTTTTCAGGCAGTTTCATAACTGGTTTAGTGCTTAACTCGCTGGTGAACTTTTCAGTAAATCTTCAAATGTGGTAAATCTGCTTTCCTCGAGTTGATGGCTGAAGAGGATAGAAGGGTAAGGGTCGTTAAACTTTATCGTCTTTGAAACAACAACAGGTAAATGCATTTCTGCTTGTTTTAGGTTCCTTACGGAACACAGTCTCGAGCCAGAGTCTTGGCTTACATTGCTGCGTCGAGACCAATTTCCGGTTCATTGGTATCGATCACCGTGTCGCGAGGGTCAAGCCGGAAATAAAATTAAGTTAGTGTCGCCGTTCAAGAAGATGATCAAAGTAAATGGGAGTGGTGGTATTCCTCTGTGGCGGGGATGATGCTGTGTACGAAAAATACCTCCTAGCGCCCATTCGCCATGGTCAGTTGCCCTCGTCTACGCCAGCAGGATAGCCGGTAACAATGTTTACCCATGGCTATCGTCGTCGTTGCTGCTGCTACTGCGTGGTTAATATTTCGTGTTCCTAAAGTGGACCATCACTGCTACGTTTCTACGGTACAACAACAAATTTGATAACGGTCTCACGCTAACCTTATTTGTTAGCCTCTGCCCGCGTTTGCTGTTCGTCAGCCGTTGGTCAACACGGTTGCATGCCTGCGAAAACAAGTAAAGACAGAACATGCCAACCATTTAGTTACTTGTCTTGTTAAAGTAATAAAAGCAGCCTAAAACGGAAGTTGGACCTAGATTTTTGAATCTTTATCAAGCAAAGGTTAAAATCTAGAAACAGTGGCGTATATAACTAGGATATTGCGTGCCCATTGACCAACAATTCGGGGGGGGGGGAGGCCGCAAAACACAGCTACAAAGTTTGTTTTGCAAACTTTGTGGCTTTGTCTGTTATTGCCTAAATTCGTTTTATTATTGACTAGCTGGTAACCAGTTTACGACCGGCAACCCATCTAAGCCATCGATTAACTTGTGTAAGGACGGCGTGCACCCAACGGTAGCTTCAATTATTTGGATCAGAGAAGTGCTACTTGCGAGCTGTCTCATGCGGCATTGTTGCCGCTCGTTTATGGTATCAATAACGTAGATTTCCGAAAGATTGGGTACAGGTTTGTAAAGTTAGGTTGGCGTTCCTGCCGATGGGTGGTATTTGGGTCTCCTCCTTAAGTTTGCTTGAGTGGGCGGTGCAGCTGGCGTAATTTTAATAAATGTAAATGTTTTCATTAGCAAAATATATTTAGTTTCGGTCCTAAAATTCCAGAGATGAAAAGAAAATTTTGAAGTGAAATGACGGGGGCGAATCAGTCGTCGGGAATTGAAACTTTTTGTAAGGCTGAAGTGTTATAAGCAACCCTCGGGGGGGGGGGCCCCCCCCCTCTTGAAATAAAGGCCGTCTCAGCGGTAATTTCAACAGTGCTCAGAAAACAGGGAATCAATGAGCTTTTTGTGTATCGCCATCTTTTGACAGACTTTGGAAACCAATTCAGGTTTATAAATTCGCCACTTGGCGTCGAATGATGGCGCCACCTACCAAACTTCCATCTCATATCCCGTACCGTAATAAGTGATGGGTGGCAATTCTGTCGGTGTCGATAAGATCTTTTATTCAGGGGGCTTTGAGAGTATTCTTAGCATGAATACACTCACCAGGTTGACGCCAGTATCGTTTTACATTTCTGATTCGTCAGCAGTGTAATAGTGTGACTATCTACTATCGGTTTGGTCCACTCAATACAACGTCTCAGGGTTTTGGCAGAGGTACTTCCTGTCGAAGCGTGTAAACGGGCGAGATTACCCAAGATGCCACAGCTGGTGACGCCATTGCTCTTAAACCAAAACAAAGCCATTACGGCCACGTTGCTGCTTACGCGAAGCAGACGACGGTTACTTTTTCGAAGCTAACAAAGAAGTTTTTTTTCAACTAACAGTATTTTTTTAACAGAATTAACGAATAATTATGAAATTTCTGAACACACAATTTTTATTGAACATTAGAATACGCGTTATTAAAACAAAACGACAAATTTGTAAGGTATTACCCAAGATGAGAATGTGTGACGTCATTGTTTCGAAACCAAAAGAATGGCATGCTTTTACGATGCCCCGTTGTAATGATGTTCTCTGTCTGTTGACGCAATATAGCAAACTTTGTGTATATTCAGTCGCATTATTCATTTGATTTAGGTAGCTTCATGCACTTGAAACAATTTTAACGTTTGAAACGGTGCGGCTTACGCTTGATAAGACTATTCGTTCGTTTGTGAGTCCCTGCCAATGAGATATAAGGATCAGTAAAAAGATGCGATCGGCAAGGCAGCAGACATTATTTTTTTTTTCACAAAAATCTCACACCTTCTCGCGCTGCTTCGTAGTATTAAGTGGACCGACCCTACGTAAGCTCTATATAATCCACGGTCCCTGGTTCTGGATAGAAGTTGGGGCGCTACTAGCAAGCGCCCATTAAAACTGGGTTTTCACTGTTCAGTTTCCTGCCAAACTTCCTTACCAACGTCAAATCTCACCATGCATGATTTTCCGTCATTTTTTTTCCTATCAGCAAGTGCCCCCCGCCCCCACCCCTTCCTCGAATCTTTCTACGACATATTTTTCAAAAGCCAATGAAGCATTCATCGTTAGGCTTCATCATTTTCCTTCTTTCACGTACCTTCTTTCACGCCCATCGATCTGAAAGCGGCAACCGGAAGCGTAATCGATATGTTCACCATCTGGTGGTGAGGAACGGAAACATTTTCGCTAAAAACATCGTAGTATTAAAACCGCGCAGCAAAAAATGTTTTCCTTTCCGTATTAGAATTGCTTAAAACTTATTATAAACATCAAGCTATCTCATTTTCTTTACTAATCGACGTTATTAATGTCAGTGGGCGAGGTACCACCATCAGCGACAGCAGTGCCATCTGAGAAATAGCTTGCGAGTGGTCTTCTGCAATCCGGTTAATGGAGGCCCCTAATGAGTATATGCCAGTGGGCTAAACCGATTTAACCAGCTCGTTTGTTTACCAGCTCGTATAATGTAAAAAACTGTACGCATTTATTAGTTCATTGTTGCTGCAACTTGTAACAGTCTGTCAAAGAGTTACGACAATTAAAAAATATTAATTACTAGCTGTAGGTGGTGTTGAGTTCATCGTTTGTTTCGCCGGTATGATATGGCAGCTCATGTGTATGTCCATGTTCGACCGAATTAAGTTTCTACAAATGGTTGCATTCACTGGCTAGCAAACGCTGGTTTTCATTCGCTTCACTCACTCAATCGGGGCGAGGGATAATCGTCTAACTGGAAAATCGCATAATTGGAATAACGTATAACGGAAAACAGTATAACGGAAAGTCGTCTAACAGGAAATTCGTATAATCGAAAACCGTCTAACTGGAAATTCGTATAATGGATTATCGTCTAACTGGAAATTCGTATAATGGATTTTCGTCTAATGTCCCTGCCTCGCTCGCGCTGCCGCGGCTATACATATAACATCAGAAACCGCAGTTAGACGTTGATCCAGTTATACGTTTATCCATTATACGATATTTCGTTTAGATGATTTTCCATTATACGATATTCCGTTTAGATGCTTTTCCAGATTTTTTTTTTTAGGCAGATTTTAGACAATTATCCCATTAGACGATTTTCCAGTTAGACGTTCGTCCGACGCCCCACTCAATCTGCGTATCCAGCGACTCAAATCCCCCCACTCCTAATGATCCCCTCTTTGTAATGATCACATCCGTTATATTCTTCCATGTTCGTGTTCATTCTGGCGGGAATATCAGCGCATCATTTGACTCAAATCTCAAAACAAATTCCCCCCCCCCCCTTCCACACCCCATGGCTACTAATACCCACTTTCCAATGATCACTTCTATTGTATTCAACCAGCCATTTTCGGATTATTCACGTTCGTAAATGAGGCTCAAGGCGGTCTTGAAGCTGCCGCTTCGAGAAGCATGCTGTCCTGCATAGCGTTCGTGCAATGCAATCCCTCTAACTAAATGCGTGGGGCCGTCGGCCCTGCCCCACGTCTGGGCTTTGACTGCCTGACCTCTTGTGGAATTATATGTGTAGATAGCAGCAAAATTTCAGCTGGACTACCGCAACATGGTACCTTATCCAATCCAGTCACGCAGATAAAGATCCGAAGTAACAGAAAACTGCTTTAAATTTGGATTCAAGTAAATATATTTGCATTCCACGTTATTTCTTCACATTTTCGCTGAGACTTTAGGCTTTTTGTGTAATAACTTTCACAGATAGCTTTCGGTTAGTACGGTCAAATAAAGACTGGTTCATTTATCATGAAATAAAGACTGGTTGCGTAACACGAAAAAGTTAGTATCTACGTTTAAAAAATATTTGAAGTATAGTGTTCATGCTTGGACTTCTGAAAGGTATTTAAAGCATAAAGTTCATGTTCAAAAAAATTTGAAGCTGTGTTTGAAAAGTATTCGAAACTTCATGATCTGGCTTCTGAATTTCCTTGACCATTGCTTGCTTATCGGTGACAGCCTGGCTCTACGAGCTAAACAGGAGACAGGCCGTCTTTAAGAAGCAACCTGTAAGGTGGCTTCACTGTAGACTAGGTGTCAACAGTGGCCAGATGTGGCCATTTTGCACATGCAGACCGCGTCTGACCATAGCGACATTTTAATCCACTCCCTATGTATAGAGAATAGACGTGCCGCCCTGGACCAGAAACCCGCGCATGGGACCTTGAGCTTGGAGACCAAAACGAGAATCATACAAACGACGTAATTTCGACACCTCAAAGAAGCCGTGGGAAGTGAACCCAAAGTGGCATCGAGAAACCGACCAAGTCTGGTTTACCAATACCTTGTGCAAAAGGAACAGCGAGGAAGAGAGTAAACTTGGGCATAAATCACATTTCCTTGAGTCTGCAACCATGTCACACCTGGGGGCTCATCTGGGATTTTTAACCCGCTAGTTTTTTTTGTGGGTATTACAGACGAGGTAAATAGGAGGTAAGCAGTTACTAAGAAGCAGCCCATAAGGCGGCTTCACTGTAGAAACAGCCTTACTATTGCTTCACTGTAGCAATAGTGGCCAGATGTGGCCGTCTTACACAAGCGCGCCGTGTCTGACTATAGCAGTAGTTTAATCTGCTCTGCTATATGAGGCAAATAGAAGTGCCGCCTTGCACCAGAAGCCCAAACGGGTTGTTGTACAGATGGGACCTTGAACTAGGAGACCAAAACAAGAATCGTACAAATGACATAAATTCGACAACTCAAAGAAGCCGTGGGAAGTGAACCCAAAGAGGCGTTGAGAAATCAACCAAGTCTGGTTCACCAATACCTTGTGCAAAAGGAACAGCGACGAAGAGAGTAAACTGGGGCAAAAATCACAATTCTGTGTGGGTCTGTAATACCATGCGACACATAAAAAATGTTGATCTATTTGATAAAGAGTAAAAAGATATCCAAAACACTCAAGAATAGCTAATTTTTTTTCAAATTATTTAGTTAACTAACCAGACGCGTGTCGCTTTGCTTCTCGACCAATGAATAACTAACTGCGTTCTCTTTTAGTATACATTATACACAAACTCCTAAAAAGTATAGAAGCACTGTATTCTACATAACGTTAACGCAGAAATCTACTGGAATAAGTGTTTCATTAACTAGAGTCCATGGTATTTTGCAACACTTAGGAATACCGTAAAAAGAATAAGGTCAAACCTCTTGTGGTCGCCTACTGTCAGTAATAAGATAATTTTTTTTTACGGTTTATTGCAAGCTTGTATTCATTTAATTTTATTACTAACACATCTCAATTTTTTTGTGTAACCAATTCCAACTGCCATTTGATACGATTGCGTCCATACTGCAAGTGTCCATAAAGCATTAGATACATTTTTTTTTTGGGGGGGGGAGGGGGAGGGGATAATGGAGGAAGGGTGTGACATACATTCGATACCGATGAAATGGAAGGACTTAAATATTCCATTTTAGCTTTACCTATCCTGTCAGATTTCTGGTTCTTCTGTCTAAGACACGATGACGTCAAATAAGCTCTCTGTTGATTTCGACAGTACTGTCCTCGGATGCCTAGGGATACAAAATATCCTGGATATGTAATGCCCTGGGGATGGATCATTTCGTGGAAACCAACTAGACCAGCGAAATTTTACGCTGTGTAACTCTAGTAATAATAATAATAATCTAACTGTTGCTACTTAAACTTGACTGCAAAGGGTCCTAGCCACTAACTCACAGCCACAGTTACGATTAGTACGTGGGCATTACTGTACTATTTGCTGACAAAGACGGACAGACCTACTTTCCATAGAAGACGTTTAAAAGTAATTTAGTGAGGATGCCATAACCACTTCAGAAGGCAGATTATTTCACACGTTGACCACACGATTACCGAAAAAGTATTCTCGGACAGTCTAAGCTTGTGCAGTTCCGGTTAATTTTCGTGGGTGCCCTCTGGTCCTTTCACTCCCTCGAATAACGAAAAACTGACCTTGATTTACGTCACAAAGATCATGCAAGAGGCCATAGGTGAGGGTCAGGGCGCCAATCTGTCAAAGCATTTCGAGTGTTAGTAGGTTTAGGGCAATCATACGTTCCTATTGTAGTATCCAGGCAAAATATTTGTAAACCGTTGCTGGACAGCTTCTACCAGTTCAATATCCTTGAGTAAATATGGAGACCAAACCGGGGATGCATACACCAGGGGATGCGTTCTCCTCTCGTTTATGTCCTATCCGAAATGTTACATATGAGGGTGGCCACAGTTTATAAAGCGTACCAAGAGAAAGTATCCACAACTAGAGAGTTGGGCGGTTGGGTGTATTACTTAGGATATGTCAATACGACGTTATATTAACATGGCAATATATAGAGTGTAACGGGAAGTAATGTACCAGCCTCCACCGTTTCATTGTATCATCTCTAATCGACATGAAACTTGGGCCGTTTGCACGTGAGAGTTTGATTGACCTTGACATTTCCGTTCAGGGTCATCGTGTTTCAGCGTCGTAGACCATTAGTGTGAATTTGCAAGATGTTGCGAATAATTAACCAACACTACCCAAAAAAAGAGAACGAAAACCGTTTAATAACTACAAACGTTATGGGCAAAATAAAAACCGTAAAAAAATACGGGCAGCATTTCAGGCAGGGAAGCATCTCGAGCCTCTGCTCGATTATGCTCGATAGGAGGTAACCTTGTATGGTGGTCCATCTTTATGGTCAATGTTTGATTCGTGCCAGTCGTTTCTAAATTAATTCATTGATGAATTGGAACACGGTTCAAAAAACCTGTTCTTCCTTCCAGACAAAATGTATTAAAAATGCTGTTATTTTAGTGGATTAAAGTTTCCTATTTTTCTCTCTTATCGAAATAAATTAAATCCACGTTGTTAAACAGCTCCAAACATTATTTTACTGCTTTTCACTGTAAAAGATACTTTAGAATAATGTTAATAGTTTGCACATCTGAATAATTATAGAATTTTGCAGTAAAATTTATTGATTTTTTTTTTTTTTTGTATTTTCAGAAACAGGGATCCAGGATGAAATGCGCTGCATGTAAAATAATTGCTCATACAGGTTGTGTAAACCACCTTATTGACAAGGTAAGACCATATTTTCTCTTTTACCACAACATAGGTTGGTCCGAAAGTCTGGGTAAGCCCTCTGTCATTCCACATCGTCTACAGGAGAACCATGAACAAGTACGCGCAGAAATTACAACTTGGGGACACGTACTCCGAGGCGATACTCAGGGGCTTAGGTAACCACTTTGTTTTATGCCTGCTATGTGCTGCAGTCCAGTTTTTAGGCTATTCAGCTGTATGTTCTGGATTTGGCAGCTTGCGTATTCGGTTGTATTTTGGTTATTCAGTAGGTTAAGTATTTGTTTGTATATTCGTTATTCGGCAGGTTAAGTATTTGGTTGTATATTCCT